>VUQI01056426.1:0-10485 GCA_015106735.1 Paratilapia polleni | reverse complement strand
AACTTGCTGCCTTCTGCTCTGACAATGTTCCCCAACTCTGAGGATTGGATTTCCCAGCAGGACAATCCTCCATGCCACACAGCTAGGTCGATCAAGGTGTGGATGAAGGACCACCAGATTAAGACTTTGTCATGGCCAGCCCAATCTCCAGACCTGAACCCCATTGAAAACCTCTTGAATGTGATCAAGAGGAAGATGGATGGTCACGAGCCATCAAACAAAGTTAAGCTGCTTGAATTCTTGCGCCAGGAATGGCATAAAGTCACCCAACAGCAATGTGAAAGACTGGTGGAGAGCATGCCAAGACGCATGAAAGCTGTGATTGCAAATCAGGGTTATTCCACCAAATATTGATTTCTGAACACTTCCTAAGTTAAAACATTTGTAATGTGTTGTTTAAAAATGAATATGAACTTGTTTTTTTGCATTATTTGAGGTCTGAAAACACTGGACATTTTTTGGTATTTTGACCATTTTTCAGAAGGTGATAATGGAAGAACTCTTCAGAAAACTGTCAAAAAATATTTCTTGATACTATGTGCAGAGCGGCACATGGTTTGATATGAAGAAGTAATTTTCACGGCTACACTACACTGGCTTAACATCTGCATTTGAAGTACATGCACTTCTGGGTCAGTTTGTCTGCAACGATCTATTACTCTGTAGATTTCTATATCTACCACTAATGGTTGGCAAAATAAATCGGTGGCAAGGCCATGATGTGAATGTGGCTGTTTTAGTAATTATAAGTAATTTATCTTTCAAATGTTTAAAGAGGCTTTATTGTGACTGTGCCCTACGCTACATACAGCATATCTCTGTGGAGAGGCACTTGTCTTTGTTGGAAAATGAGGCTTTCTATTGTGGTGCCAGCTGCCAAGATGAAGAATAGTGAAGTATGCAGTTGTTGGATGCAGCTGTGCAAAGAATGCCGATATGAGATGTGTTTCCTTTTTTTGTATATCATACATATGGTGATTCACTGGCAGATGGACCCTGGTATACTGTATAAAACACTTAGCTGCGATCATCTCCAGTAACTGTGATGATTGGTACAGTAGTTGTGCAAAAGAGAGTGGTCACTGTAATGAGCATCTACAATTATACTGTGCTGGTAAACTCAGTTGAATAAGGCTTTATTCTTTTTCTGCATTTTACTGCATTGCATTGTACACAACTAGTTAATGCTTTAAATCATTATTACATAAGTATTTTTGAACTATCACCCTTTGTTGAATTAATTTTTATATTTTTATTAATACAGTTAGGTCCATAATTTGTTGGATAACATCTGCAGAGACAGTTTTTGTTGTTTTGCCTCTGTAAACCTCCACAGTGTATTTTATATCAAACAGTCAGGATGTGACTGAAGTGCAGATTTTCAGCTTTTAATTCAAGGGGCTTTACAAAAAAAATTGCATTATCTGTTTGCGAATTATAGCCATTTACATGCACAGTCCTCCATTTTCAGAGGCTCAAAAGTAATTGGACAACAGGTGAAGTGTTCCCTTGTTATTTCATGACAAATGAAGCAGACATAATGTCTGAAGTTGATTCGAAGTGTTGAATTTGTATTTTACAGCTTTTCAGTGTAATTTTAAATATGAGGCCCAAAGAGGTGTCAGTACAAGTGAGGGAGGCCATTATTAGGCTTAAAAAACAAACACAACCTATCAGAGAGACAGCAAAACTTTAGGAGCGGCCAAATCGACGATCTGGTTCATTATTAAAAAAGAATGAATGCACTGGCCAGCTCAGCAACACCAAAAAGCCTGAAAGACCACAGAAGACACTAAAGGGCATGATAAGAGAATTATTTACATGGTTAAGAAAAACAACTTCACAACATCTAGCCAAGTCAAGAACACTTTTGAGGAGGTAGGTGTATCATTATCAAGGTCTACAATCAAGAGACGCCTTCATGAATGGAAATACAGAAGGTTTATAACAATTTGCAAACCAATATTTACACTCAAGAACAACAAGGCCAGATTAGACTTTGACAGAAAACATTTGAAAGAGCCTGTACAGTTCTGAAGAAAAAACAAACAAAACAAACCAAGATCAACTTGGACCAGAACAATGGAAAGAGAAGAAGAGAAACAGCTCACAATCCAAAGCAGACCACATTATCTGTTAGACATGGACACATATGGCTGCCAGTGGAACCGGGTCATTAATGTTAGTTTTTGATGTGACTGCTGATAGAAGCAGCAAGATGAATTCTGAAGTATACAGGGCTATACTCTCTGCTCAGATTCAGACAAATGCTGCAAAACTGATTGGACAAAGCTTCACAGTGCAGATGGATAATGACCCAAAGCAAACTGCAAAAGCAACCCAAGAGTTTCTCAAGGTAAAAGAAATGGTATATTCTTCTATGGCCAAGTCAGTCACCTGATCTCAACCCAATAGAGCATGCTTTTCAGTTATTAAATACAAAACTGAAGGCTAAAACACCCACAAAAAAGCACCACCTCAGGATAGCAGCAGTAAATGACTAGTAGAGCATCTCAAGGGATGAAATGCAGCATTCGGTGATGTCCATGGGTTCTAGCCATCAGGTAGTCATTGACTGCAAAGGATATTTCAAATTATGTTACTTTGTCCAATTATTTTTAATCATCTGATAAACAGTTAATGCAATTTCTTTGTTAAACTCCTTGTATTAAAGCTGAAAGTCTGCACTTCAATCACATATTGGTTGGTTGATTTAAAAACCACCGTGGCAGTGCACAGAGGCAAAACTACAAAAAAAAAAAAAAAAAACTACAAAAAAAAAAAATAAATCCAATCCAACAAATTTTGGACCTAACTGCATTTGTTTGGTTGCCACAAATTAATCTTTTGCACTTCTCTACCTTCACCTGCAGGTGCCAGTGTTGCACAGTGACATAAAGGAAGAATGCCAGGTTATTTAGACAAAAGTTATGCTAAAATAATATTGCACTGTGACACAGCATCTTTTAATTAATGCCCATTCAGTACCAATACTAAAACAGATTTTTCGTATTTATCTATACAGGGTAGTCTGCTGCTTTTTTTTTTTTTAAATTGTTGACTATATAATAATGACAACCATCATTTAAGTCCTTGAACTTGAGCACCAGAAACCCTCTTTAATAAAGTTTTAGGTTAAAGTAATATGTGTGTTTTGGACATGATAAAATACTATTAAACTGTTAGGGATTTTATTTAGAATATAATCCTTTCAAAAATTTGTCATCAAAACATTTGCCAGGCTGTCTGGCAGATAATGTTTAAGTTGTCACAAGAAGTATTGCATTAGCATACCCTCAGCCTTCACATGAGCCATCCAGACTCTTTGAAAACTGAAGAACCATTGTTTATTTTCCAAAGAGGTTAAATCATGATCATACATGAACTAAAAACAACATTATTGTGCTTTGACTTAGAACTCCCCCACTTAAGCCATGGGGAGAGCCTGCTGGAGTTTAGTCAGGTGTATGCACCTCTGTGGTGCAGGGAAATAGGCACCATCTTTCCTGGGTGTAGTATTTCTGAAGCCAGTGCCCTCTGCATTCTTGGTCTAAATGTTCTCAAAAAACAGGGAGGTACAGCGGAGTCAGTGGGTTCGACTTTCTCTGGAAATTCCCAGACGTAACAGTAAGAGAAGGCACATGGTTTAGAGTAGGTTAGATGAAAATGCCTAAATAAATGGGAGGTCTCTTTTCAGGGGATTGAAGTGCTGCTTTATGTGTCTGTATATGTGTGTGCAAACATGGCCCCTGAATAAAAGAGGGTTTCAGTGCTACTTTGGAGTAAAGTCAGTGACCTTTGTCCCCTGATTCACAGCTGAGGAATGCTCTTTGTGTTTTAATCAGCAGCAGAACCAAGAAGAGTAGCCTAGTCCACAGCAACACCTTTGACTCAAAAATGCATTCATAAACCACAGGTGTTTGAAATCTTGGCATTCCTGTTTCACAAATACATGCATATACCTCTCATCCAAATCTGAATGATTAAGGCCTTAAACGTCCCATACAACCAGGGCCTTCCAAAGGTCTGCTGCACAATAGGAATTCCCCCGTTGGATTAACAAGACAGTTCTTGGACACACACAGAAAGAGTGGAGGACAGAAATGCCAGACCACCCTTGTTTTCAATTCATGCTGACCCATCATGCTTGACTCACATTCACACTTTCAACATTCACCCAGTGCAGTATGGTAAAGGCAGGGGTTAAAGTGGAATGGAATGATAGGGAACTGGTGTTCCTGCACCTTCACTTAATGAGTAATTAAATCTGATAGGCAGGTTAATACAAAATAATGTATTTTTCATTTTTCATGTGCTGCACCCTGGCCCTTCCAGCTGATGCCATGGAAACAGTTAGGTCACCTCATGGTCCCACCTGCACACATCTGTTTGTCCTCATTCGTTCATGCTTGCACATGTCAATGGACATGCGGTCGCAGTACTTTCTTGAAGTGGCAGGTAGTTTCAACAACATGCAACATTTGAAAGATCTGAACAAGTATCACAAAAGACACAAACTGTTCTCTGCAGTTTGGAACACACTGTGTCTGCTAGCTACAGTTATCTACAGTTGCTGTAGTTGCAGTTTCCATGTAGAAAAAAAGTCGGTGATAAGTTCGCGCTCAGAGATGGAGAAAGATCTAGCAGAGAAGGGACAGGAGAGAAAGATGGGAGATTTTCTTAAAAGGTAAGGGCTGCTCAGCAAGGGAAATTTTATAAACTGGAAATTTAAAGCTTACATGTCCTAACTCTTGTTAGATGTTTTTTTTAATACATGATGTGTTGCTGAAGAATTATTTCATGTTGTGGAATGCCTGTAAAAGAAATGACATGATAATAATTTCATGTAATTCAAAAGTTAAAATGGACAATAAATACAGACTAAACTGGGTTTGTACTATCGTGGTACAGTGGTATCCATGGTCACTGCTAGGTTAGGTCCTGGGTAGGAGCAGAGACGTTATATGAGAGCGATGTGGCACTCAAAGAATTCTGAAATGAAATTAACTGGAGAATTCAGCAACATCAAAAAAGGTGGTAGAAAAATAACTTCAAGGAGAAAAAGGTTTTCAAGTTTTTGTTTTTTTGTTTATCAGATTTGACCCAATGTTCGGTACATGCAGTTTTTAAAGTTAATTAAGATAATGCTTCAAAGTACATGCCCGGATGCCTTTAAATATACCTGCTGACTGACAGGACTTGCCTCTAGAAGGAGTAATCAAATTGACTTTGAGCAAACTTTATGACTTGACTTTATTAACACTTTCCAAATTCACCCTTTATACTACCTTTAGTGTAGAAAAACTGACATCATCTGCACACTGAAGTACAGATACAGGTTCACGGCTAAGATCTGAAAAAATACAAAATGCAGCAGTTTCTCTAAAAAACAAAAAACAAAAAAAAAACCTTTCTCACATGCCATTTTTGATTTGCCAAAGAAAAGCAAAACACAAAGAAAAGATGTTGGTTCTTAACCTCACAAACAATAGTTTGATAAAAGAAAAAATATTTAGGTCACATGAAGCATCTTGTGGACAGATATGTCTATCTGATGATGAAGTAAATAAAAAGTGGTTGAAAGGTCTGTAAGAATCTAAAAAGCAGACCCTGATTAAAATTTGTCTTTGTCAGGAAAATACACATACACTGATTTTCACATTGACTTATCTTACTTTTATTTTTTCAATTTGATCAAACAGGGAAAACAGCACATACAGTCGTGAAAAAGAAAGTTTTCACAGGACTATGCAGGACTGTGAAAAACTAAGTGCACCCCATGATTCAATAGCTTGTAAAACCACCTTTAGCAGCAATAACTTGAAGTAATTGTTTTCTGTATGACTTTATCACTCTCTCACATCATTGTGGAGGAATCTTGGCCCACTCTTCTCTACAACTTTGCTTCAGTTCATTGAGGTTTGCGGGTATTCGTTCATGCACAGCTCTCTTAAGGTCCTGCCACAGCATTTCAATCGGGTTAAAGTCTGGACTTTGACTGGGCCATTGCAACACCTCGATTCTTTTCTTTTCCAGCCACTCTGATGGGGTTTGCTGCTGTGCTTGGGGCCATTGTCCTGTTGCATGACCCAATACTGGCCAAGCTTAAGCTCTCGTACAGATGACCTCACATTTGACTCTACAATACTTTGGTATACAGAAGAGTTTGTGGTTGACTCAATGACTGCAAGGTGCCCAGGTCCTGTGGCTGCAAAACAAGCCCACATCATCACCCCTCCACCACTGTGTTTGACAGTTGGTATGAGGTGTTTGTGCGGATATGCTGTGTTTGGTTTTCACTAAATGTGGCGTTGTGCATTATGGTCAAACATCTCCACTTTGGTCTCATCTGTCCACAGGACATTGTTTCAGAAGTTTGGTGGTTTGTTTAGGTGCAGGTTTGCTTTTTAGAGAAAAGAGGTTTTCTCCTGGCAACCCTTCCAAACAAGCCATACTTGATCAGTCTTTTTCTAATTGTACTGTCATGAACTTTAACATTTAACATGCTAACTGAGGCCTGTAGACTCTAAGATGCACAGTAGCTCTTGGGTTTTTTGCCACTTCTCTGACCATTGCACGGTCTGACTTTGGGCTGAATTTGTTGGAACGCCCACTCCTGGGAAGATTGTGACATTGTGTTAACACACACCTGAATGCTCCAGTGCACCAAACTCTGGAGCATTCAGCATGCTTTTATAAAGGTGTGCACACCAACTAATCAAGTGCATTTGATTAGCAGCACCTGGCTGCTACTTAACCTCTTAATTCCTATGGTGCACTTAGTTTTTCATGGGACTGCATAGAGTCCTGTGAAAAATGTCTTTCCCACATGACTGTAGAAGCTTTAATTGTTACAGTTCTTATCACTAAATGCAGACATGGAGGCTTCTGATTTGTCCCTTATTCTTTAGACTATTAATAACACTGTCATACAGCTGCATTCAAAATGAACTATCTTGTTAAAATCTCTCAGCATTTCAGTCTTGAATTACATGAAAAGGTAAAAGCAGTTAAGACACTTTAACTATTTTTATTTATTTATCTATTTTTGTGCACTTCATCATTTTCAGTTGGAAAGTGAAATATGCAGAGTTGATGTAGAAATACACATTTTTAGTCGAAGTACGGACTATCTCAGTTTTCATTGTCAGTGTACTGAAATGCCCACCCACCTTCTTTTTGATAAAGAACATTTAACAAAATTCTAGCTGAATGGTGACTTATTAGTTGGCTAGCCAGTTTATTTTACAGGATTTTGATCAAAAGCTAATCCTTACAGACAAGTGCATTGATTTTGATCATTTAAGATGAAGCCTTAAGCAACATCTATGAAAAAACACTACTGTAGTTCTGTAGCGACATTATAGCTTTATCCAAAATGCACATTTCAGCCATCCAACAAAGAGCCCATGAAAGTTTTCTTTCAAAGCCTTCAGTGGCTACCAATCACTCCCCTACTTGACTTTAACAGTAGTTGTATCAACATCAGATAAAAATCCTTAATCCAATAAGGATCAAATGTTTGCTGTGGTTGTTCCTACAGGATTTCAAATTGCATGAATGTCATATATGCAAACTCTACTGATTCCTGTCAGTAACATCTCAAAGCTCGGTCTTTGTGTGCCAGCCTTCCACTGCTTCATCTGTCACCTTTGTCCTTGATTCCTTGAATTGCAGTAGCTGACACTTTGTTCTTTTATGTATACACTGCGTCTTTTACCATGGTTGGCACAAGGCCTCTGACATTGCAGGCTTTAATACTTACGAAGTATTATCAAGAATACACTTGTATTCAAATGTAAATGTAATAAAGTCTCAATACAGCCCGCTATATATTTAAATACATAGAGTTTCATAATGCATTAGAGTGCTTCGGGAGGCTTTCAAGTGGATGGTTTATAATGTTATATGAAAATACAGTCTGCAGAGATGGATATAAACCATACCATTATGGTTTACACTAATATAATTTCCCATTATGAACACTTTACCCCCAGACTGGTCAGTCTTCATTAAAGTTGATTTAACTTGACAAAGGACATGTATTTTCACATGAGAAAATGTCAGTTGTGTTCTTTTTATAGCTCATATTCACACATTCTGTAAATGTCCCCCAGACACCACAACACAGGAAGACACCAAAATGCTCATAAATAATAAGGGATCGAAAAGTGTGTTATATTTGTGTCTTGGAAGAACTACTGGAGGTTGTGACAAAGTGGCCACTGCGTTTTATAGTTTGGTCCATAATTTTTTGAACAGAGACACAATTTTGGTAGTTTTGTCTCTGTACACCACCACAGTGAATTTTAAATCAGACACTCAGTATATGATTGAAGTGCAGACTTTCAGCTTTTAATTCAAAGGCTTGAACAGAAATTTAGCATTTTATGTAGTCCCTCATTTTGAGAGGCTCAGAATCAATTGGACATTAACTGGACAACTGACTGACAAGCAGTTTCATGGTGAGGCCTGTTCCCTTGTTATTTCATGACAAATGAAGCAGAAATAATATCTGAAGTTGACTCAAAGTGTTGAATTTATATTTTTACAGCTTTCCACTGTAATTTTAAATATGAGGCCTAAAGAGATGTCAGTGCAAGGGAGGGAGGCCATCATTAGGCTGAAAAAAAAAAAATAAACCTATCAGAGAGATAGTAAAAATTTTAGGAGCGGCCAAATCAACAATCTGGTACATTTCTAAAAAGAATGAATGCACTGACCAGCTCAGCAATACCAAAAAGCCTGAAAGACCACAGAAGACAACTAAAGTGCACGATAAGAGAATTATTTACATGGTTAAGAAAAATAACTTCACAACAATCTAGCCAAGTCAAGAACACTTTTGAAGAGGTAGGTGTATTGTTGTCAAGGTCTACATCATTGTCAAGGGCTTTTCAGTTATTAAATACAAAACTGAAGTCAAAAAGACCCACAAACAAGCACAACCTGAAGATAGCTGCAGTAAAGGGCTAGCAGAGCATCTCAAGGGGCGAAACAGTGAATGACAGTCTGTGTGAATTTTGCTGAAAGTAGCTGTCCTGCAGTCTAGCTGTTTCTACAACATCCTATCTCTTTTCCCTCCGAGGCCTCTGATAAGCTATAAACAAAAGTGTCAAGCCTTGAAATTGTTGTGCTTAATTGCTGAAGTCTGGAAGAGTCCTGGCTTACTTCCCTACTCAGGTTGGGCGGTAGGGGAAGAGCCAGTGGGCAAAGAAATACGTGTAGGATAAGAGGAGAAGGGGGGCCATGTTGTGGATATTGTTGTTTCTTCCTATCATAGCTTCAAGGTCATTTACTCTGTGACCTGCAGCCACAGAGAAATGGAAGAGACACAGATCAAGAAAGAGGAAGATAACAAGAAGAAGAAGATAGATGAGGAGGTGGTGCACCTTCAGAGGGGGATTGGGCTGCTGTCTGCTGTGTCTTTCATCATCGGGACAGTGGTGGGCAGCGGGATCTTTATTGCACCCAAGGGAGTCTTAATGAACAGTGGCAGCATGGGGTTGTCACTGCTAGTGTGGGCACTATGTGGGGTCCTCTCCTTGTTTGGTAAGATTCATGATGATATGCTTTATCACTGCATTCATGGTCAAAATCTCCTGTTTTCCTGCTTTGTAAAACTGGTTAGTTATGTATTTAGGTGTCAAGTTTAAAATGCAATAGAATGTATATAAAAGATGGCCACTGGAGCATCACCTATTGTTTGGTGAACTCTTTATGGTTATTGAAACCTTGATTTTCTTGAACCAGAAGAGGGTGGAGTGCTAAATTATTAGCTAATGGTTGCAAGCTTGGTTATCAAGTGCCATCCATAAACACAGATACAGTACTGTGAAAAAGTATTTGCCCCCTTCCTGATTTCTTAGCTTTTTGCATATTTGTCACATGTGTTTCAGATCATCAAACCAGCAACCCGAGTAAATACAAAATGCAGTTTTTAAATGATGATTTCCTACATAAAGGGTAAAAGCTATCCAAACCCATCTGGCCCTATTTGAAAAAGTAATTTTTTCATCGAGCGCATCAACGACTCATGCAGGAGGTCACAAAAGAGCTCAGAACAACATCTAAAAAACTGCAGGCCTCACTTGCCTCTGTTAAGGTCAGTGTTCATGATTCAACAATAAGAAAGAGACTGGGCAAAAATAGCATCCATGGGAGAGTTCCAAGGAGAAAACCACTGCTGACCAAAAACAACATTTGCCAAAACACATCTTGATGATCCCCAAGGAAAATATTCTGTGGACCGACGACACAAAAGTTGAACTTTTTGAAAGGTTTGTGTCCCGTTACATCTGGCTTAAAACTAACACAGCATTTCATAAAAAGAGCATCATATCAACAGTCAAACATGGTGGTGGTAGTGTGATGGTCTGGGGTGCTTTGCTGCTTCAGCACCTGGACGACTTGCCATAATTGATGGAACCATGAATTCTGCTCTCTACCAGAAAATCCTGAAGGAGAATGTCCAGCCAGCAGTTC
>VUQI01056425.1:0-12638 GCA_015106735.1 Paratilapia polleni | reverse complement strand
AAATATTTAAACCTGCAGTTCCTCTAACGTCCACCAGAGGCTCCAGCAGTGAGTCAGTCCCCATAGACTCCCATGTTAAAATGTCCAACTTTACAGCAGAAATAAACATGTTTACAGCCTGATACAAAAACTGTTTGGTCTCTGTAGCTAATTTCCTCCTTCATAACACCTGTTTATAACTCACCTGTTTAAATTGTATTAAGGCTTAAAGTTTGCATTATTAGGGGCGTGGCCTCTTTGACTGACAGGTGGATGGCGACACAGGTGGCTGTAGCTGCTAGCTGTCTGCTAGGCTTCATCTCAGCTAACTGGAGTCCCTGAACTGGACCTCTGGACCGTGTTTGTGCTGTTAGAGCCTTTTGGAGCATTTTTAATGCAATTATCTGACCAATAATATGGCTGCTGTGCGGTTAATTGGACTAACAGACCGTCCAGTCTGAGCTCCAGTTTTGGTGCTCAGTGAAATTCTAGGATTTTATTTGGATGTTACTGAGCACTGATTAGCAGGTATCTGTGTCTGTGTGATGCTCCTGTACAGTCTGTGGATGCACAGACTCATTAAACTCGCTGTAGTCCACCCCCCCAGGTCACATGATCCCAGTATCATCATCACTGTATACAACGGCGTGTATGGTTCGAATTAAGCTTTCTTTTTTTTTTATGAAATAAACAAACACGTTCAAATGTTTTCTACATTAAACACCTTCCTTCATCATCGTCATCATCACTGGACGACACAAGGAGCTGAGCTCATCACCTCCACGCACCAAAACAAACAAGTTGATTGGTCAATTCAACCAATGTCCTACACAAGTATAAGAGACACAACCATGCTAACATGCTAACAGAAGGAGCTTCCTGCTCCTTAAAAACACACCTGATCTATAATCCAGCAGTATGTGTCCCCCGACCCCCCCAAACCCCACGTCTGACTGCACCTCCTCCCAGTCCTCCCAGTGCTCCCAGTGAGCTGTTTTAAAAAATGTTTTTATAACGTTCAGGTTTTCACTCAGGAGGTTTTTGGTTCAGCCCTGCGACAGTCTGGCGACCTGTCCAGGGTGTACCCCGCCTCTCGCCATATGGTAGCTGGGATAGGCCCCAGCCCCCACCCACGACCCTGAATAGGATAAGCGGAAGAAAATGGATGGATGGATGGAGGTTTTTGGTTCCTCAGAATCAGATGCCCCTAAAACTAAACCTTTCTGGTTCAATAACAAACACTGAGGCTGCTGCTGGTCCAAAGGCATTCTGGGTAATGTAGTGTGGCATGTCTCAGGTTCAAAGAATAAATAAAAACCCATCTGCTTCAAACAAACTGTAAAAACCATCCGGATCAGCCCAGATCCAGGTCCAGCTTCAGATCCACATCCTGTGGTCTTGTTTACAAACAAACAAACAAGCAAACAAACAAACAAACAGACAGACAGACAGACACCGAGGCTGCAGATCAAAGCAGCCACAACTTTCTGATCACATGACCCAGCTTGTTTGAAGCAGAATGAACCCCCCCCCCCCCAAATAACGTGCCAATTACACCCAACCTTTTTAAACCCCACCCACACAAAACTTCCTCCCCTTTAAGCCCCACCCATTCCAGCAGACATGGTGATGTAAACAGGCCACATGGTTACATTTCCTGTTTCTAAGCTAATAGCAACTTTCAGAAAAGGTTCCAGGAAGAAAAGTCCGATTTGGTCTAAAAACTGTAAAACAGGAAATGGCATCATCTCCAGCGCCTTTCACTGTAAGAGTCCAGTGTTCGTCTGTGACATCATGGTGACATCAGCAGAGGTCCCTGAGGTCATCAGGTGTAGGTGGGAGGTTAACTCTCGCTCTCCTCCGGGATGTCCTGCAGGTCTGAGGGGTCAGAGATAACAAGTTACCATGGAGACCACCATGATGCCATAGTTTTTCTAGTAATCAATAACAGTTATTGATCAGTGGCACTGACCTCTTGGGCTGTCAGAGCGAGGAGAAATCTTCATCACTTCCTCCTCTTCTTCTTCGTTTCCTTCCTGGACGCCATCTAACTGGTCAACTGCATCCTGGGTGGCTAGCGGGGCAAGGGGGCGGAGTTCCAGTTCCTGGCTGCTACACCTCTTGTTGATCTGCTGATGGAAAAGCCGGGTTTATTTCAGTGTCAGCGACTCATTGCACCTCAGTTTCCTGTGAACACCTGACTCACCTGATCTCCTTTCATGACATCACTCTTCTCTCCATTTTTGCTTCTCCTCCTGCTACCTGGCTCCGCGCCCTCCCAGTTTTGGTCCTCCCCTCTCAAACGCAGCCGTGTCACTTCCTCTTGCAGCAGCTCCACCTGCCGCCGCAGCAGCACTGCCTCCCCGCTGGCGTCCAGCCCCGTGTCCCGCGACACCGACCGGCTGAGGCGGGGACCAGGTACAGAGCCAGGGGTGGTTGAGGGAGATGGGGCTGGAGTGGAGCCTGCACTGACTAACAGCACTAAGATCGAGTCCTGACGAATCACAGCAGCCTGGGGGCGGAGTCAATCAGTCATTATGCATCAATAAAATAAACACGTTGAATAAATGAAATACTCTTTAATTATGTATTTAGATTAATTACTGCAGTAAAATTTAAAAACAAAAAAGAAATACTGTGAATAAGTGTCAGACCTGCAGGGCATGAAGCTGCATGCTCAAACTGACCAACCGCTGACAGACTTCCTGCAAAGAGGACAGGTAACTGGTAAACTGGGTACATCAAAATTAATCTAGCTGTGTGCACAGCTGCATCACAGCCGGAACACAGCCAGAACACAGGTGGAACACAAATGCATCACAGCCGTGTCACAGCTGGAACACAGCCGGAACACAGCTGGATTACAGCCAGAACACAGCGGGAACACAGCGGCATCACAGCCGGAACATAGCTGGAACACAGCTGCATCACAGCTGGAACACAGCCGGAACACAGCTGGATTACAGCCAGAACACAGCGGGAACACAGCTGCATCACAGCCAGAACATAGCTGGAACACAGCTGCATCACAGCTGGAACACAGCCGCATCACAGCTGGCTGGAACACAGCTGCATCACAGCTGGCTGGAACACAGCTGCATCACAGCTGGAACACAGCTGATAAACTGAAATATCTGCCTCATGTAGACCTTCAAAATAAGTCTAGCTGATTTCTGGGTAACAGAAGGTCTGAGGATCAGATAAAGAGAGATGTAGTGTCTGTGGTCAGAAAACAGGAAGTAGGCATTACCTCATTCAGGGTTCGTTCCTGCAGCTGGTTACCGTTTCTGTCCTGAGAGAGAACATTTTGAAAGTCAGTGAAGTGGAGACCTTATTCTGAAGGTTAACTCAGACATATAAACACATACAGTTTGTATAAACATAAAAGGCTGAGCTGCCGCCTGAATTCTTTAGTTTAAATCAGAACATTTGCACAATTTCTCTCCTTTAAAAAGCTCTGAAGGACTGAGGTCCCATTCAGCTGAAGCTGCTGCAGATAAACATTCAAACACCACATTTACTGAAGGTTCACTGCCTCTCCAACCACAGCTGCCAATGAACCACGTGAAATATGCAGACTGGTCAGGTGCTGCCTTCAGGTGCCCTGAAGGTACTGGGCTCTGAGGCAGATCCTGGTCCCCGGTCTGCTGACTCAGCAGACCAAGACTTTTATCAGCTGCACTTGATGATGTTATAAATAAATTAAACACTCTCGGACCATCGACCATGTGAGTAAAGGACCAGCTCCACCCAGTCATCACCATCAGATCTGTGCAGTGAGATGTAAACGAGCCTTTCTCACTCCTGACTTTAGAAAAACAGTCATGTGACGACGCAGCTGAGAACGAATTCTCCCACATTTACAAACTAACTCGTGTGTGTTTTGCTGCTACATGTATGTTCATTTCTGCACCTGTTTCCATGGAAACAACATAAACCAAAACCCCGTCATGACACCAGGAAAAAGGAGACCATGTGATATCAGATTACAGCGAGAGCAGACCAGAGCAGAACTTCTTTTACAAAATGTTCTACTAAAATAATGATTGTTATAACAGTGAAGATGGCTCATTGATCAGTAATCTTTGTTGATTTTTTGTTGTTGTTTTGTTTACAACTACACATGAGGAGTTATCTGATCACATGACCTGCTGTTCACAGACTCCATAGACAATCTGTCTGTTTTTACACCTGCTGGTTCAGAGGTTGGTTCTTTTTACAGACTAAACCAGATGTTCAAGCACAACCTGAGTGGAAGGTCAAAGGTGAGCAGAATGTGTACCTTTGAGGATGTGTCGCTCAAGTCAAAGGAGCCATTCAGAGAACCAGAGTCACCGTCTGAGAGAGAGAGACAGGTTATCAAACAGCAGCAGAATGATGATTTCTACAGTTTGAACAGGAAAGAACAGAGTGCGGGAGGAGCACAAACAGGTGACAGGTGTCAGGTGACTCACTGCTGATATCCTGGTTGCCGTTGGTTACGGGGGATTTCTGGATGCTGGAGTCTGACAGCAGCTCCGTCAGTCTGTCGACTGAAACAGAAAACACAACCTTGGGTGAGCAACTGATCGGCTGGATTAAGTCTACGTATATGGGTCTCCACTTGACCTGTTCGATGCTCTGGGCCTGTTAAGGATGTGAGGACATCTTCATTTCATTGTCCCCTAATAAATATCATCAGTTTCAAACCAGATCAGCTACACCCCTGTTCATGAAATGCAGTAACACCATACCACTGTTAAAGTGTTAGAACTTCTGTAGGTGGTCCATCTTTGTACAGAACCGGACCAAAAGAGGATTTATAACACAGAAATATTAGCACCTCCTCACCTTCACTGATGGCAGCGAGGAGGAGTGGCTCGGCCTGAGGAGCGTGAGGAGTGTCAGCTCTGAACAGGTTCCTGCAGGAGGAGGAGATCCTGACCTCCACGTCTCCTTCTGCTTCTGCATTTCCTCTTCCTGATGCCTCCACTAGGTCAGAAAACAGAGTGACGCGCTCCTGCAGGAGCTCCAGCACCTCCCTGTCTTTCTGCTGGATGTCAGCTGGGAGGAGGAAGAGGAGGGGAGTGGAGGTTCAGTTTTACATTATTTGTGGTTCTTTTAAGCATTTTAGGTCCTAGAAAATGAAAGGAGGAGGAGCAGCAGGAGGTGAAGGAGTACCTCTGAGTCTGCGCAGTAACGCCTTGTCTTCAGTCTCGATAAGAGGAAACTCATCTCTGGATGGACAGCTACAGAAAAAAATGCATACAGTAATTACACAGTAACTACACAATAACGTCACAATAACGACAGTAACTACACAGTATTACATGAGCCAGTAATGACACAATTACTACACAGTAACGACACAAAAACAACACAGTAACAACACAATACTACATGAGCCTGGAATGACACAGTAACAGCAGTACACAGTGTCAGTACTGCCAAGTACCACAGCTGCGCTCACCTGGTGGCAGCCTGCTGGATGCGGCTCATCCAGGTCTTCCGGTCTTCTTTCGATGAAGCGTGCAGCTCGTACATCTTGGGAGGGGTGGAGTCACTGATCAGGTACATCCCTCGCTCCTGATTGGCTATGTCTCTGACAATCAGGTTAGTCAGTGAGACTACCGGGAACTTGTCCTGAAACAGACAGGTGAGCCAACAGACAGGTAAGCCAATAGACAGGTGATTAATCAAACCGGTGAGTAGACATACAGGTGAGTAGAGACAGGTAGAGCCTGGTTCTGGAGGATGTAGATGCTAAACAACAGAAACACTTTAACAGAGGTGATCAGTAAAGTTCAGGAAGGTCATGGTGGGGTTTTTGGGTGTTTTCAGGTATGAACAGGTGTGTTCAGGTGTGAACGGGTGTCTCACCAGCGATGCGAAGGTGAACCTCTGGTCTTTCTCCTGAAGGAAAACCAAGATGTCTGACATCAGCAGGACCTGCACATCTGGAGACAAACACAGAGTCATCAGGTGTAAGCTCCACCCACACAGGTGTGACATCACAGCAGGTGAAAAAACCCTCTTCTCTACCTTTCATCCTGGAGCCCTGGACCTTCCAGAGGAGGGTCCCCTCGTGCAGGAGCTTCCTTCTCAGCAGCTCTCCTCCTCTGAACACTCCTCCTCCCCGGACCTCCGCCTGGGCTCGTGGGTCCAGACGGGCCTGGATCTCCTGCAGCCTCCTGCTCCGGTCCAGCTCCAAAACCTCTTTGTCCACAGAGCTGATCAGCTCCTTCAGGAGGACCAATGCTTGGCTCAGAGCCTGTGCCTCCTCCTCACAGCCTGCAGGAGGTCACAGGGTCATCACAGTCAGAAGTCAAAGGTCATCAGAGGATGTTAAAGGTCAGGGGTCGCAGGTTACCTTTGGTGTTGTCCAGGATTCGCTGGATGAGGACGGGGTACTTTGTGATCCGCTGTGTCACCAACAGGATGCACTCCTGGACGCCATGACGCCGCAGCAGAGGGCCGCGACACACACGCTGAGCATTGTGGGAAAGGACAGAGACAGGAAGTCAACATCAGAAATACCAACTCGATCCAGGCTGAACCAGTCTGAACCGAACCTGTCTATACCACTTTACAGCAGTGTAAACCAAACCACATCCAAACTGACTGTAACCCATTTAAACTGGACCTGAGCCAGTCTGAATCAGTCTGAACAGATATGAACGGGTCTGCAAAGGTCTGAATCAGTCTGAACAGGTCTGAACTGGTCTGAACAGGTCTAAATCAGTCTGAACAGGTCTGAACAGGTGTGTGTCTCACCCTGATGAACTGCTGCAGTCTTCGGTCTCGACCTAAAACTTCTTTGTAGAGTTTCACAGCTTTTGGGTGTCGACTGCAGAACTCTGAATAAAGTTTTTTCAAATCGTCGGCACTCTGCCCTGAAAACTACACACACACACACACACACATATAGATATAGATAAACACACATACATGCACATAGAACCTGTTTTGGGGTCTTTTTTTAGCTCCTAGGGTGGTCATAAAACAGAAATGTTCTTGCTTGCATAAAACAAAAGTGTAAATTATTATTATTATTATTATTATTATTATGAAGTCCAGAAGGAGAGGAAGCCTGACATGCCACAACATAAAAATTCCCTCAACCAGTTCATGAATAATTATCAGCTCTCTGATTGGTCAGAGGTCTTCCTTAGGTGAGGTGCAGGTGGCGCCGTCGTACCTGTCGGACCAGCAGGTCTCCCAGCCTGCGTAACGTGAAGTTGGTGGAGCTGCCCTCTACCAGCCCCTCCTTCCTCCTGTTCAACAGCTCTGACAGGAAGTTGGAGTGAAGCTCCAGCAGTTGGTCCAGACAGGGGAAGATGGTGTGGACCACCCCTGCCTCCAGCATCACCTCCTCCAGCATCCCCCGCCGGTACACCCCCTCCATGATCCTCAGCGTGCGGACGTGGTGGAACTCGGTCTGGATCAGCTCTGAGGCAGAGAGACAGGAAGAAAGAGACAGACGTCAAGTTTCTTCTTCGCTGTGAGCACACGTAGAGCTGCAGATATTTCACCAAAACATTTTCCAGCTGCAGTTTTATAATGAATGTGAGTCTAAAGTTCAGACTCAGAGTTTATTTGATTTGAAATTCAATCACTCGCCGATGAATCTCAGCTGTTTCTATCCTCAGCCTCCTGTTTTCCTGTTTTCAGAGTTCAGAAAAATCTGCTGTTTAACAGTAAAGAAACAGCTGATTTTTAACCCTTTGTGGACCTGAGCTCAGGACGGTTTCCTCCTTTGTGCCGGCTGTTTGTTTGTGTTTCTTTCTGCCTTTAGTTTGGTCTTCAGCATTGAAATGCAACTTCATCAGCTTCTCCTCAGCTCATTTTGTTCATCCTGCTGATCTTAGCTTCATGTGTCCAAAGCATGCTCAGCCAGAGCTGCTCAGCCTTTACTCTACAGCTTTTTAAAGTCTATTTTTTTGTTCCTGAGGCTGATGGATGCTTTGAACCTTCTGGATTTGCTCAGTGATTCTTCTGTTTATGCTACACTTGGATAATGAGATGTCTTGTTTTAAACAGCTCACTGAATTCGAGTGTGGTGCTGTAACAAGATGGCACCGCTGCAACACCTCAGTTTGTGAAATTTCTTCCACGATCAGCTGTAAGTGGGATTATTGCAAAGTGGAAGAGTTTAGGAATGACAGCAGCTCAGCCACCAAGTGTCCAATCACATAAAGTTACAGATCGGGACCACTGAGTGTTGAGGTCACCAACGCTCTGCTGACTCAATAACTGCAGAGCTCCAAACCTCCTCTGGCATTAACATCAGCACAAAAACTGTGTGCCAGGAGCTTCGTGGCATGAGCGGCTGCATGCAAACCGAATCTTTGTAGAGTTTACGACGTAACCTTCGTAAGTGGCTGACATTGTTGCCAGCATTTATGCTTGTGTGTCCCGGTGTTTTACATGCGGTGCAGACACAGTAGAAACAAATAAAATCCTGGGACTTTTTGTCCCTCCTCGGTCCCCGCTCTTTGTAGTCAGTTTATTTCAGAAGCAAACATATTTGTCCCTCTAGTTTTTCCACCTCTTTGTACATTCCCTCACATCCAATCCGATAGTTTCAGCAATCTCTGTTCAGGAATTTGCTGACATTTGTGAGTCTTTATACTGACGCTGTGATTATTATTCCTTATATTGAGGTGATGATTGTTATTCTCTCACTGATAAATTTAAAAACTGCAGTGAAAAAGTCGCTGGAAATGCACAGGAGGAATCGACGGTACTAAACAGGCCAATCACAATAGTTGCAGGCTGCGTCGATGCGAGGTGTAGGTACATTTCTAGTAGGCGATTTATGCTACTGCGGGAAATCGACACAGTAGCTACGTCGTAACCGCAAACTCCTCTGAAACCCTATGGTGTAACCTACAATAGCACCTCCCTAGAAATTGAACTACACGTCACATTGACGCAGCCCGCAACTATTGTGATTGGCCTGTTCAGTACCGCTGATTCCTCCTCCTTCATCGCAGAAGTCTAAATCACCCTTTAGGGAGGTGCACATCAGGTTATGTCCTAGGTTATGCCATAGGTTTTCAGAGGGGTTTGCGGTTACTATGTAGCTACGGCATCAATTTCCTGCAGAAGCATAAATCGTCTAAACTAAACATGCTGCCATGGTACTCTGGAGCAGTGGTAACGTGTTCTGTGGAGTGATGAATCACGCTTCTCTATCTGGCAGTCGGAAGGACAGTCTGGGACTGGCGAATGGCAGGACAGCGGTACCTGCCTGACTCCACTGTGCAAACTGTAAACCTTGGTGGAGGAGGGGTAACACTGTGTTTTTCTGGGCATGGCCTGGGCCCCTCCGTTCCCCTGAAGGGAAATCTTAATGTTTCAGCTTACTAAGCCAGTTTGGTAAACTGATTCCAGCTGATTCAACAGTTTGGGAAATTACCATACCTCAGCGCATAGAGCGCGGTCCATAAAGCATGGATGGATGAGTTTGCTTTGGAAGAACTTGATTGGCTTGCACAGAGCCCTGACCTCATCAAACACCTTTGGGATGGACTGGAATGGAGATTGCATGCCAGGCCCTGACATTAGACATTTATGGATGAAAGGACAAAAATTCCCACAGACACTCTGAAATCTTGTAGAAAGCCTTCTCAGAAGAGTGGAAGCTGTCATAGCTACAGAAGGGATCCATTTAGGACAGGATGTCATAAAAGCTCCTGCAGGTGTAATGTGCAGGAGGCCCAATACTTTTGTCCATATAGCGTATGTTGTGCATATGTTGTATATGGGTTGTTTAAACGTTTTCATACCATAGATGACGTCCTGCTGCTTGATGAGGTCTTTGTGATGCGTCTGCAGGAAGCTGGGCTCCACAGCGAGGCTCCAGCTGTCTGCCTGAACACAGCCGCCCTCCTTCTGCAGCTCCTCCAGCAGGGGGCTCCACCACCACTCACCTACACACAGAAAGAATGAATCCCGTCAGGCTACAGCACCACCTGCTGCTCGGAGGAGTTCATCACAGTAACATCACATCATAAAGATCTGATACTGATCAATAAAAGTGATGAACAGACCATCGTCAGTGAGAGACTCCATGGACAAAGTCCTGCTCCTGAAGTTTAGAGACTCAGTGGACTGAGACAGGATCCTCCTGAGACCTACAGAGTCCTCCACCCCACTGAGAGGTGGGACAGGTGAGTGGGAGAGAGACAGACAGGTGAGACAGGTGAGAGACAAACACACTTCCTGTGTTAAAGGAGAGTTTGCTGTAAAACGATGGACAGGTAAACGACTCGTTGAAGGTGAGCTGCTGAGCCGATGGACTGAAGGTGATTCTGCGAACATGTCGCATACCAAATCCAGTCTGCAGATCACCTTTATCAGGTCTTGATGACCCAGACAGGTACACATCCAATTCAATTCAATTTTATTTATATAGCGCCAAATTACAACAACAGTCGCCTCAAGGTGCTTTATATTTTAGGGTAAAGACCCTACAATATTAGACAGAAAACCCCAACAGTCACTGAAGCTAACATGCCAGCACAATGAAAAGGAGACATGGTGCTGAAGACAGAGAATTCAAACGGAGGTGCAGACTGAGAGGCGAGGAGATGACATCTGGTTTAAAACCCACGTCTGTCTGAATGCACAGCGGCAGAGAAATGGAGTGACAGATGGGAACGGAGGATTCAGAAAAACGTGTTTCTTTGGGTCTGAAAGTGATGCGGCTGCAACCCAAACGGCTGACCCCTGGAGGGCAAGTTGACTTTCTGCGCAGCCAGTTTGTGTTTTACTTTTAATGAAACGTCCTACACACCTGTGAGTCATTGAGATGTTCAGACCTGTGAGACAGGACAGCTTTGTAGAAAGATGTGCATGGACAGAATTAAAGATTCAGTATTTTTACATTGCATATTTGGTTTTAATGAACACTTCCTGCCAATGATAGCTGGCTGTACGAACGTCTAATCAGAACTAATTAGTCTGAAATGTTAGAAATGAGAATAAATGTCTTTTGGCGGCTGTTTGAAGCTTTATGTGGACCAAACTGTACGAGACAAACATTTCACATCAAACTAAAACATGTCGGTAAACTTCATAAGTCTGGCCCTTCGTGGCTTCTCTTTTGTCTGTGAAACTGGATCAGTAAGAGGGGTGCTGTGATTGGTTGTTTCTCTGTCAGCTGGCTGATGATGCTCTGATGGTTTGAAGAGGTGGAGCAGCAGGTGAATGTGTCAGCTGTGGCCTGCTGGTCAAATAACTGAGTGTAAAAACCTCTGAGCTGATTTAAAGTCTGAATGTTTCAGAACATCTTCCCACATTTAACACATTCATTTATAAAGTAACTGAAGCTTTAAAGTTAGAATGAGTAAAGTACTCAAGTAAAGTACAGACAGACGGGGGTCAGCTGAGTTTAACTCTCTCTGAGGGGGTTCGATGTGTTGATGTATAAACTGATCCTGCAGCTCGCAGCGAAGACACGTTTCTTTCTACCAGTAACAGTTCTGTTTCTGTCTAAAACAACCAATCACAGCTTAGTGTCCCTTTGGCTGATCCAATCCAGCAGCAGAAACAGAGAGAGAGTTTGGTGTTTCTGTGTTACATATCACATGTTATTAAACAGAGGACCACGCTTGCTGACACATATCTCTTCATGAGGAAATGTTGGTTTCTTTGCCTTTGGGGTGATGATGGAGCTCTCTATCCATCATTAGAGGAACTACTGATGACAATGTTGGTATAGTATCTGCACTGTGCACTGTCCTCACTAAATAAATGATTAAATAAAGAACAGAAGAATAATGTTTAATATCTGAAATTTGGCCATAAATTATCTGCTGTGTGTAGAAATGTCTGATTATTGTTTATCAGTCGAGCAGCTACAAGTGCAAATGAAAGAAAATCGAAACCCACGATTCATCTGAAGACAGAGAACTTCAGGTTATATTTGCACGCTGCTTTCAGTTTCCTGTTTAATGTTCCAGATGTTCCTACTTTAACACAGCAACCAGCAGCCAATCAGCTCCCTGCTCAGCCTCACCCTGCGATGTTATTGGTGGAGACGCTCTTGGCGAGTGAGAGGCCAGATCGAACCCGTCTGGAGCCGAGCAGTGACTGACGGAGGCTGTCGGAGGGATAGATGGCCGAGCTTGGACGCTCCTTCATCATCGGAGCTGAAGCAGAGAAGAAGAAAAAGTCATCGTCATGACAAAACCACAGAAGAAGTAGAAGAGAAAAGGTTCATCTGTAGAGGTGCAGACAGACAGGTGGACTTACTTTTGGTCCTCATGGCGACGTTCTGCAGAGCTGAAGTGTTTCTGGCCATCGCCAGTTTCTGTTGCTGTTAGAGAGACAGACAGGAGGTCAGTGAAGACACACAGGTAAAGAGACTGAGACAGGTGTGTGCAGACAGACAGGTAAGAAGAAAGAGACCGGTCTTACCCTGTGCTTCATCTTGGCACAGCTCGCCAGGCTGTCTCTGCAGCGGTTATGGATGGTGACATTACAGGCTGAGAGAGAGACAAGTACAGAGAGAGAAACAGGTGTTAACGGGTTACGTACCACAGGCCTTTAAGACGGCAGTAATTAAACCATTACTTAAAAAGCCTTCACTTGACCCAGCTGTCTTAGCTAACTATAGGCCGATCTCTAACCTTCCTTTTATTTCTAAAATTCTTGAAAGAGTAGTTGCAAAA
>VUQI01056423.1:0-16234 GCA_015106735.1 Paratilapia polleni | reverse complement strand
AAAGCCTTCAGCTTTCAGGCCCCTCTCCTGTGGAACCAGCTCCCAGTTGGATTCAGGAGACAGACACCCTCTCTACATTTAAGATTAGGCTTAAAACTTTCCTTTTTGATAGAGCTTATAGTTAGGGCTGGATCAGGTGACCCTGAACCATCCCTTAGTTAAGCTGCAATAGGCCTAGGCTGCTGGGGGCTTCCCATGATGCACTGAGCACTTCCTCTCACTTTCTTTCACTCTCCATGTGTTTTATACACCACTTGCATTTAATCATTAGCTATAATTAACCCTGTCTCTCTCCCATAGGTGTGCCTTTTTGTCCTGTCTCCCTCTGCTCTCTTCTGTTTCCCCTCATCCCCAACCGGTCGCGGCAGATGGCTGCCCCTCCCTGAGCCTGGTTCTGCTGGAGGTTTCTTCCTGTTAAAAGGGAGTTTTTCCTTCCCACTGTTGCCAAGTGCTTGCTCATAGGGGGTCATCTGATTGTTGGGGTTTTCTGTCTAGTATTGTAGGGTCTTTACCCCTAAAATATAAAGCACCTTGAGACGACTGTTGTTGTGATTTGGCGCTATATAAATAAAATTGAATTGAAGAGGTCCAGGCGGACAGTATATTAAAATACCATACAATGGGTGAACTTGTCCAATTTTGATCATAGTCATCTCAGAGGAGTCATCTCGAAGGAGCTGTAAGAGCTAGAAGAGATCATCTTGCAAATGTCTTTTTAAAAATAAGAGCAGTTCCACCTCCTTGGCCAGACGTCCGTGGTGCAAGGAAAAATTAAGTCTCCAGGACACAGTTCTAAAAAAAAAAAAAAAGTGAGACTTCATTCTCACCCTGCCCCGTCTCAGAGATAAACATAAAATCCAGTTTCTCACGACAGAACAAGTCATTTAATATAAAGGACTTCTTAGTGATAGGGCATTAATTACCACCATTTTACGAGAGAGCCACCAGGCCAGGTGTAGAAGGAAGGTCTGGGACAGAGTCAGGAGGATGGAGTAAGCTCCAATGAGCAGTAGCTTTCCACACTTCGAGATGGCAGCCCAGGTGGGAAATGGAAGGAAGCATGCAGACCAGCCCAAGCCTGACAAATCTCAGGTGAAGCTGCCTGGCATGTGCCCAGGAACGAAGCTCCCATAAATCCGCTTCTCCAGAGTCTCTCTGAAGCTGTTGAAGCAGCACGAGGAAACTGACTCTCTTACACCACTTCCTCCAATGGGGGTCTCCAAAGCAAAGTCAGGTTCATGACCGGCAACAATGGAGGTATGCCAGAGGCATACTTCCATTGTGTTTCTGTACTGTGGTGTACTATACAGATTCTAACTACAATCTCTAACTCTTCAGATAAACAGTTCCTCTGCAAATGTTCAGTTTTTCAGGATTTTTTATTTTTATTTTTTTAAATAAAAGGAATATCTATAATTGGCTAAAGAATACAAGTCTTCACAGAGCTGTGAATCTTTGTCATCCTGGCTACAGTGCTAAAAAGAAACCTCTTGTTCTTGTTTTCCTCTATCAAAGATGAATAGTAGTTAGTCCAAGCCTTACAGAGGGTTTTTTAATATAAAGTAACAGATTATTTCTCCAGTCTAGATGAAATTTTTTTAATTTAGTGGAACGCCACTTCCTTTCCACAGCTCAGTTCCTCTTTTCACTCCACGCCTTTCCAAGTCATGTGGCCTCAGATCTGATGATACAGTTACAAAATTAATCATCAATATGCAGCCTAGGGTCTCCTGGTGCGTAGTGCCTTATGAACACCCTTATGTTCAAACACAGTGTTTGTCAAGAACAGTTTTTAGGACAGAAGTCCAATAATGATAATTATTATTGGGCATCTGATAATTTCATGTTGGTCATAACATGGAAAGGTAGAGAAGCAATCTGCTCATCCACTGGGGAAAACTCCATTGTACA
Organism: Paratilapia polleni; assembly: GCA_015106735.1. Classification (NCBI taxonomy): domain Eukaryota; kingdom Metazoa; phylum Chordata; class Actinopteri; order Cichliformes; family Cichlidae; genus Paratilapia; species Paratilapia polleni. The sequence goes on along the minus strand of VUQI01056423.1, from coordinate 14,323 downwards.
GGAACCTAGCCCGGGATATAGTATACTACTCAGTGCCCGGGATAAAGTATACTACTCAGTGCCACTCCAGAGTGAAATAAAGTCCAGCTCCTCCTAGGAGATTGGTTCCCAAACTCGTGCTGAGCATTGAGGTTAGCCTCAAAAGCCAGTTTCTGCAGCTGGGGATCTGTAGTTTGTGTTCCACCTTTATTGGTAATTTTGGGCCTGGCAAATATGCTGTTTGTTACATGCTTTAGTGGTTGCTCATTGGCATTGGAATTGAGTTAGACCTTGTTATATGGATCATGTTTTGTTTTGTTTTTTCTCACTGCCCATAAAAATATATGGGGTTTACTTAACCTGTTTAAATAAATATATTTTTTGCAAGTTAGACAGTGTGCTGGAGTCTGTTTGCAAAGTCGTAATACTATGAAATCTGTATAAGATATAGCTGAAAAAACATCTTTGCCAGACTTAAGCAAAATAACTTCCAAAAGTGGCTACTGTATAAAGTTTTTTGGGGTTTTTTTTGTTTTGTTTTTTGATAAGACAAATGCACAGAAGTATACAACTCTAGATTTTCTCCATTAATAAACAAGATAAGCGATATGTCAATAAAGAACAAAGTTTTTTTTCTACAGTCAAGTTTAGTAGAATTATGTCTAATTTTCACAAACAGTATTATTTTTAAGATTTTCTGACTTTTATTCTAACTTACCATTTTTTTTTTTATTGGTATGCATGTTTCTGTCTAGTGAGAATGATCGTGTCATTCAGGTTAACTCCATCCCCATGGACAACGTGCCTCATTCCTTTGCTGTGCAATCCCTCCGTAAATGTGGAAAAGTGGCCAAAATAGTGAGTAAAAACAACACACAAGACACAGTACGGCACTGTGCCAGAATTCTGATGCATATAAAAAAATATATAAAAGAAGCAGAGGACCAAATATGTATATGAATTATGAGGCAACACAGCTTCTAAAGCATTTGTGGCAAATGACTCTCTCACTCTCTCTCTCTCTCTCTCACACACACACACACACACACACACACACACACACACACACACACACACACACACACACACATATTGTGAGCTCAATCAGCAGTTGCGCAGTGTATCATTTTGAGCCCTGCGCAAGCAGGCATGTTGAAAACAATGAAGGAGCCTGAAGGATAAAGGAGGAGCAGTTGTGAGCCAGTAGGTGGTGTTTTTGGTCACAATTTTTCTAACTAATCTTAAGGTCATGTAGCTCCAATAAGACAGACGGATAGGTGCGGCGCCTGCAGTGATGCGGATACTGTGCTGGTCTGTGTGGTAAAGAGAGAGCTGAGTATGAAAGCAAAACTGTTGATTTACCAGTTGATCTATGTTCCTGCCCTCACCTATGGCCACAAGCTATGGGTAGTGACCCAAAGAATGAGATCACGGATACAAGTGGCGGAAATGAGACACCCTTCAGTGTGTACCTGTGTCCCGGACTGTGGCTCATGTCCTTTGCAAGCTACCTGCCTGCCTCCTGTTCTCTTCTCACGGTTCTCGCTATCTAAAGGGGGAGTTTTTCTCATTAAACGATATCAGAGCTTCATACGCCATTCCTCCTCTGCACCATTTTGGTTCCCACCACACACTTCCGGGACGCTGCACGAAGATGACTTCGATAGGGGCAACTGTGGCACAGAAGGTCGGTGGTTCGATCCCCCTGGCTCCCTGAGTCTGTATGTCCCAAGTATCCTTGGGCAAAATACTGAACCCCAAGTTGCCCCCATTGCATCCATTGGAGTATGAATGTGTGTGTGTGAATGTCATGTAAAGTGCTTAGGTATAGAAAAAAAGTGCTTGTATGAATGGGTGAATGAGGCTTGTAGTAAGAAAGTGCTTTGAGAGCTTAAATTGAGTAGAAAAGTGCTATAAATATAGTCCATTGCTAAGAGCTCAGCTTGCAGTCTTTACATTTTTGTCTGTTTACCTAGAAACCAGCAGCTAGTGGTTTTGTTGTTTCAGCGCTTGTCCTTGGTTAACTTTGAATCTCCATGAGATTAATTTTAAAAATCACTGGTGATTTTTATTTATTTTTTTTCTTCATAGGGTTATGAAAAGGTTTTGGAGTAACTCAGTTGATGTGAAAAATTAGGGGTCATGATTAGGACAGCTTCACAACTCCAAATGGAAGTACTAGTCACTTATTTCTGGAAATGTCTCTAAACATTAATTTTCAAGGCCAATATGTATAAATTAATTATTTTAATAATATTCTCTATGTAAGGAGCAGTGTTCAGTTAATCATTTAACCTTTTTAATTAAGTGACTCTTTGTCATTTGTTCTTTTTCCCTCAGACAGTAAAGAGACCTCGTAAGGTGACAGTCCACTCCCTGAAGCAGCCTCCATCCTCAAGTGGGGACAGTCGGGAATATACCCTCTCCACCCACTACTATGATGCTGACAACGACAGTGGTTGGTATTGTGATGAAAACCGGGATCACAACTCTGACAGCAAAGGAGATATGGACCCTGAGTACAGGGGAGGGCTGGACTATAACCCGAGAGAGCAGAGCCATAGGCGGAGCCAGGAGAAAACCTCACCCAGCCCTGACCGAGACAGGAAGGACAGAAGAGCAGTACGAGCCCTGGACACCACTGTTGGCCATCAGAGGTATCACAGTCGAGGACGGAGCCCCGGAGACAGCTACAACACGGAGAATAAGAACGAACGAGAAGGAGGAGGAGGAAAAGGAAGGAAGTTTAGGAGCAGGGGCCAGCTTAATGAAAATCCTCCATCCCCAGATCACTGCAGAGAACTAGAGCCACTGGAGAAACCTGTCAACGTCCTACTGGTGAAGAACAAACCCAATGAGGGTAAAAAAGCCTACCAATACACAGCTAAGAGCAATCGTAATTGTATTTCATTTTCACATTTTCAGAGTGATGTAGATTTAAACTGAGACCTCTCTAAACAAGATGAGGCCTGGTGATAGGCTCTTTGCGAGGCTTATTTTATGAAAGCGGCTGTATCTGGGTTGGACCTCTAAAATATAAAAATGACCAACCTTCTGTGTTTGTTTGGTTGCCTGCCAGTGGTAAAAACAGTGTAGTTTCACCCATCCATATATCACATTACTGATTTGTGCCCTATTTAAACACTTCATAGTCATGTTAAATTAAGTGCTTTTAGCTCAATTTGGTATATGGTCTCACATCATTAAGTCAGTGCCTTTTGTGATATAGTGTTATATAGTTATATAAAAGCATAGTAAGGCCCTTCTCCCTCGCTTGCTCAGTTTGGTCAGACGATCAGCTTTCGGAAGAGTCCTGGTTGTGCCAAACTTCTTCCATTTGAGAATTATGGATGCCACTGTGCTCTTGGAAACCTTCAGTGGAGCAGAATTTTTTTTTATAGCCTCCCCCAGATCCGTGCATTGCAGCAACCCTGTCTCTAGCTTTGTAGGCAGTTCCCTTGACTTCATGGCTTGGTTTTTGCACTGATATGCATTGTCAGCTGTGAGGCCTTCTATAGAGAGGTGTGTGTCTTTCCAAATCATGTCCAGTCAATTTAGTTTACCACAGGTGTACTCCAATCAAGGTGTGGAAACATCTCAGCAACGATCAAGAGAAATGGGAGGCACCCATTAAAATTGAAAAAAGTGAAAGTGGTCTAAATACTTTCTGATCCCACTGTACTATCACTTCCCCAGTGACCTCCAATTGGGCCACCAGAGACAATATTATTTCTCCTCTCAAATGATTTTCTTCCAAAGGCATTTCAATCACTTGGATTACGTCTGAATAATTTTATGTAAATTATGTTGTATCTAATTAGTCTGACTGAGTGAAAATGGCAAATTTTGATGGCATTCCTCCAACAGAAGACAATTTTCTGCTCACTTGAGAGGCGAAAGTATTTAGAAAAAAATAAACACTGAAATAAATACTGATGCAAATACCCCTGCTGAATAAATAATGACATTGATTTAGCCTCAGCAGGCCCAGTAAATGACTAATTCACATTGCAAAACAACATTAACCAACATAAAATAAAAATAGCAAATGATAATCAGTCCTTCTGTCTTTACAGACATGTTCTTTTATGAGCTCCGCTGTTCAGGAGCTGTTTTAATTCAACCAGGCTGATGGAAATGGAAATTTGCAAGTATTGTTTTCTTACTTTTTAAAAAGATTGGTTAACATTTGTTTGACAAATGAATAGAAGTCAAAGCAAAGTCTCTATAGACAGTTTTTTAGCAGTAGAGCTGCTGTCATGTAGTTTCTTTACTTGGACTGTCTGTGCATTTCTGCTGAAAACAAACCAACAGCAGCCCACTAAATGTCTGGATGTCTTTCTTTATCTCAGTTCTCAAAATGTCATGGAGTAGCTGTCCATCATTCTCTCTGCCTTTTGTCTTCTCCACTGTTTTCTCCCTTTCTGTTGGAGAACATGACAATGTTCAGAGAGGGAACAGATGCAGAGGACTGCCTGACCAGAGGAAGTCTTCCTCTCCATTTAGACAGGATGACAAGTGAATAAGAGGAGTGTGTGCGTGTATGTGTGTCCTTTATAAAGGGATTACCATATGAAGACACCTCATGGATACCCAGCGGGATCTGTCACTGATGGAAGCACACACACAAACAGACACTCAAACTGAAAAGAGAGAGAAAACAGAAACAGGTAAAGGTAGAGAAATGAGAGCTGACAAAGAAAAGGATATGACAGTAATTTTTAACACATATACACAGAAAGAAGAAGTGAACGTTGTCCTCAGTAGATTTGCTCTGAGCCTTGTTGTTCTCCACAAGTGTATGGACACTATTTCTGTGCCCCAAATGATTAAATGCCTCACATTAAAAAGTTACTAGCAGTACGTAAAACTGTCCTTGTGCTCTGTAAAAATTTACACTAAGGAAATTTCCCCCAGTGCTTCCTGCAGTAATCCACCGTATTTCACAAAGTGTAATTCAGAAATCGCTTTCTGTTTGTTCATTGATAAGTTGTTATTTTAAATCCATATCCATAAATATTGGTAGGTCCCGTTGAAAGAGGAAAAAAATGATAATGGTGAAACAAAGGCAGCAACTAAAAATTAATGTTTGAGATGACTCAAGGCTAAAGGTCCACCTCACAAATTTCTTGTTTTCACAATGATTTTATTCTGAATGGAAGCAGTCTTTTGCATCATTTTTGATTTGCCATGCTGTCTTTTGTTCAGTTATCTCCAACATGCATAGTGTGTCCAATGAGCATCCTCCTCAAATGCATAACAAAAAACTCACTTTTGCATACTTCATAGGACAGCAGTCTGCACAACATTTATTTGAAAAGCGGGCCATATGCCAAATTAAGATTCTTCACAATGTAAGACTGACAGACTGCCCAGGCCTAAGCGTAGTTTGGCAAATTAAGAGTAAAAATAGTCCTTTTAGGAAGTAAGATGTAGTGGTGCAATGTAATAAGCAAAGGATTTTCACCTTGGAAAGTGGGTGTTGAATCCTAAATGTGTCATTGATTTAATGAAGCACATGATATGTCTGTTCTTGTCTTGTGGGAGGGGTTTAGAGGAGAGATGAGGGTTGCATGAGTGCTGTCTGTTTTTGTTTCTTTTGTTTGTATTTGTATTTTTTTCTACATTAATTTGACTGATTCCACATCTGGTCCAATGCTAGTGATGTTACATAGTGAGGTGACTTATACAACATAACATAAAGGCACAAAGTCTTGCATGGAAAATACCATACATTGTGCAGTACACTGTCCATGGTTTCACTTCCAGCCAGTAAATCTTTGATGCATTAGTATTCCTCTGTCTCTCACATTTCCTGTTACTGTCTGTATTGACTGCTCAAATGAAGGCATCATTTTAAATTTGAAAAAAGTTTAATTTTACCAGTCATCAAGTTACAGTAAACCAGGGAAAGCAATGGTTTGCCTCCTGCTAAAAATCTACTATAGCTTCACACTTTATGCACACTGATCTTTAACAGTACGACAGGAATGACAACAGTTTTGTTGGTTTGTTTTTCATTAGTTCTAAGTGTCAAACTGGACCCAGTCACAGATCAAATAATGTTTCACACTGACAACAATTTCCAAATTGAATATTGTCCTATACTACAGGATTGGGTTTTGAACAACTTTAACCAATTCCGATCTATCAAATTATGGATGGATTGATAACCAATCTGTGATCACCTTAATGCAAATTCTGTCTTAAAAACCTTGCTTTGTGTTATGCAAGCTAATATTTTTACAATTATTCTACTTCAAAAGTTATTCTATTATCTTTGAGTTTCTTGTTCTCTCTCTCTCTCACACACACACACACACACACACAGTATGTGTCAGCATAAATACTGCATTATCTCACACAGTGTGTTTGAAAACTGCCATAACAGTTCCACTGTGTATTTATGTGTGTATGTTTGTGTGCCAGCTTTCCACTTTCATGGATGTATCAGAAACCTTGCTTAATTTTATGTTTTTAGTTGACATGAACTGACCGTGGTCATTCTGCCTCTCTTCATCTCTCTCTCTTTTTTAAATGTTTCCTTTTTCACTGTCAGGGCACAGAGCCAATATGTTTTTCATGTTGCCTGAAAGAAATTTTGTTACATCCAGCCCAAATGTTTACTTGGACTCAGGGATGAACAAACTGATAAGAATTTGTTGGTCAAAGGTCCAGGTCAAAATGACCTCACAAATTAGGTTTTTGGCCTTAAGTAAAGAAGTCGTGCGCCAGTTATAACAAAATATTACGCAAATGTCCAAAAGGATAAAATGTACAAGTTATGGACTCCACTTTGAGATCATAGTGCTGTGCACAAACACTAATCTAGCCATAACTCAGGAAACAAAGGAGACAAGCATGGAAACTCTAAACTGACTGGGTGGCAGAGTGATAAAGTCGCATAAATAAAGTAGTAGCTTCCATTCCTCTTTATTTTGACATTCATATACAGTAATGATAATATTGATAGCTCTGTGTTTTGTTTTTGTTTTTTCTTTTTCTGCTATCAAAATACTACAGAGTTTGTGAGAAATTTGTGAGACTACTTATCACTCAAGTCATATCTGCCACATGGCAAACATAACGTAGCACTGTCAGTCGTACAGAAAATAATTTTTCTTTTGTCTGAAAAATGAAGGAAAACAAGTTCTGTTAAAATAAATAAAACCATCTGTTGACAGAGATACAAACAAATGAGGTACTTTATATGATGATGTTTAAGACAGCAGTGTCATTAGAAAATACCAGCCTTTGAGTGTTTATCTGTATGTGTATATGCGAGAAGGAGAAGGAAGAGACAGTGAGAGGGTAATCCATCTTGTGATGGCAGTAGTATTGGCTGTGAATGGCTCCAGCCAGCCATCTAACCTGCCAGGAATAGCACAATGCAAAAAGCATTGTATTAGTTATATTTCTTAAATTCTATACTCATTTCTTGTTATCAAAGCTTTTTTTTAACCTTCTTTTCTTGTGCTGGGCTGATAAACTACAGTTCCAAGTCTCAGTTTTGAGATTTTATCTCTTGTCAGCTGTGTGCGTTCTCTACCGTGTCTCAGATAAACAATGTCGTGATGTTGAAGTTAGCTTTAAAGTTGCCCATTTATGATGCTGTAAACGAGAGTGTCCTGTTGAAAATTGTCATCTTTTTAATTCTATGTGTAGTCTGCACTGTGTCCTGCCCTTAGGAACCGCCACAATGACTGTGACAGTGAGTGGCTCATGCTGGTTTACTAGAGGATATAGTTTATTTTACCTGAATAACTACCTGAATAACTGTAAGGTCAAGCATAGACCTTTCAGATTAATCAATATGTAAAATCAGCTGGTAAGGTTCAGAGTAAAATACAAGCCAAGCAAGGCTCAATTCTGTGCAAACTGATTGTTTTACCTCTAACGATATTTTAATATGCATGCCTTGTCATGTATCTATACTGGAAGAGACTGAGACTTTGAAATGTCAGTGAATTCCAGTCCAGGGTCATGGGGGCTGGAGCCTGTCAAGGCTCATAGGGCAAGAGGTGGGGTACACGCTGGACAGATTGCCAGTCTATCACAGGGCTAACACAGAGAGACAGCCAACCATTCACATTCAGTTTCATGCCTATGGCCAATTTAGAATCACCAGTTAACCTTACATGCATATGTTGGGACTTTGGACACAGGGAGAACTAAAGGATAACATTAACTGAGATATGACAGGGTGGGAAATACACAAGAGGGAACCACCTGGACCAGCTGTCCACCTAAGTGATTGGTGATGAGTCCATTATATGTGGACAGGGGCTTTATTTTAATTCAGAGGTGATTTTTTTTTGTAATGATTTGTCATATACATTTTCATGAAACAATAAGGAAAGCATTAAAAGAAACCTATTGTCAGTCTGGAAACCTGTCAGGTAATCTGCTGATTTAGCCTCTGGGGATAATGGCCTATGTTTCAGGACAGCCAGCGTATATCAGGGGGAAGACGTTTTGTTCCATCCACCATTCATGCATACAAATGCATATAAAATAAAAAAGGTAATAAAAAGCTAAATCATCAGCAGAGTATAGACTTGGCTAACCAAAGCCTGCTCAAACATGGTTGGTCAACAAAGTCAGACTATAAGCAAACTACAAACAAAAAACAGAATAGCTCTGGTACCTAAAAACTCACTTTTGCATATTCATAGACAGATGTCTGTTTATCATGAGTACAAAATACAATAACAAATAAACAGCATGTGTCTGCTTCCTGAAACTGTTAGCCAGGTTATTCAGATTTCATACAATTCAAGTTTAAAAACAGGAATGTTGGAGTCCTTAGTTTTCAAATCAAAACTTCCACAAACCTGAAAATTTGTCCTTCTTTGGTAAATGGAGGAACCAGCTAGCTTAAAGGAGAGCGACTGACATCTTTTACATACACACAAACACACACACACACACACACACACACACACACGGAAACACTGCCCTGTATTCATTCCCTAAACACTAATGTTAACCTTAACTGAAACCACTAAATGCCACAAAATACCGACAAAATGTCTGCACCTTAGAGGATTTCATCATCTTTTATATCACAAAAGTCCAGCACACACACACACCTTCATGCCCAGTGAAGTGTGCAGAATAGAGGATGACAACAGAAAGTCGTTATGTAGTAAAGCAAGCGCTTAGACATCAGCTGATGAATGGGCTCTGACACTGGAATCTGAACTTTGTCAAACTCCACATTAGCTGTACCTTGTTTATGTGGCTTTGTGTGTGTTTTTAGAGGTGCACACATGCATTCGTGGTCCTGTGACTTAAAGCGCACTTAAACAATGCGAAAGAGCAAAGTAGTTCCTGTAATTGTGAATAATGCAGACACTAATAGTCTAGTTTATTCCTGTCCTTCAGCATGATACTGCCCTCTTTGCTCATTAACTGTGTGACCAGCTGAATTTCACGGTTCATGGCTCTGGCAGTGGTTTCCTAACCACTCTAAGGAGGCAGTTTTAGCTCACAGGCATCCAGCACTCTAACTGGACGGGGTAATTTAAGTGTGTAGATACTTTTAGACGGGATTTATTAAAAAACACACACACACACACACACACAAAAGAACTCATTGTCACTGTGATTATTAAGTAAAGAGGTGGCCTACTGTTGAGACACTCTTGGGGAACATTCACATTCAAGGGAATCAAATGTTTTATAATCTGGCTGATCATGACCTGTGATGCACTTAACATCAGCAACTCTATTTGACTTCTATGTAGTTGTTTGTCCATCTGGGCAGCCCTTCAAGATGGTACGCTCACTTTGTAGTCACCCATATGGTGAGGAGTGAGTGATTTTGGACACGACACTTGTAATTTGGGGAATACTCCAAAGTATTTCTAACGCACCCTGTTCTCTTTCTGCCATACAGCTCCATGTAACCATCAGCAAGACATCGGTGAAGGTGGTGTTGGATTGCTCTGTGGTTGGGGAGAAATCCATTAGTGCAGCTGGTAACATCACCACCGATGGAATGGAGATCCTTGGAAGGATGGTTCGATCCAGAGGTAGACGAGACAGCTCTGCTCCGGTTAGTATCAATACTTGTTTAGAACACTGTAACAAGGAAGAATGACTACCAAACACATTCACAAATGTAGGTGTAGGTTTGCTCTCATCTTAGAAATTTAAAGGGATCTCCCGGACAGGAAGTAACTTATAGAAAGGTCGCCGAGACAGTATACGATAGCTTGAAAAATGACGGCACTGACCAAGCTGAAGTTGCAACACGCCAGAGTTATTTCACAATCTGTTTCAAATTATCAGAAATGACCAGTCACCTAGGGATGTGTGTGTGTGTGTGTGTGTGTGTGCACGCATAATTATGGCCTGTTAAGTGGCAACCATAAATATTCACAACCATTTCATTAAGTCACTCAGTGGGAGTTCATTTTATTTATTGCAAGTAGAAATGCACAAAGTGCTTTATATATTCTGTGTTAGCTGTGCTCTACCCATTAAATAGCACAGGCACTCAAAAAAAAAGAAAAAAAAAAACTTTTGGCAGACACAGTCAGGGTGAAATAACCTGGGCTTTTGGAATTGCTAAGCACAGCTATTAGTAAATGTATACTTCTGAGTTGTTCCAAAGAAAAATATCAGCTGAAAAATGCTCTTCGGGGAGTTTTTTAGAAGAAAAATAAAGAAAGTGACATTTTCTCTACCTACCAGATTGTTCTTTAGTGGCCACTGAAGAAGATGGCTATTTATTAAACAATAATGGTGTGTCTGTCAGGTTGGGAACAGTATTTGCAGAAAGCAATTTGTTAGAAAATGAAACTCAAATGACATGTCATATAAATTAAGCAGTTTATTCAAATAGTTACTGTTTGTACAACTGGAATCAACTTGAAGTGGAAACAATTTGAAACAACTGGAAGTAAAGCCTTGTATGATGAGCTGTTTGTCCTAAGTTCCATCATGAGAAACATTTCTTTTTTGATTATTGTGCATGTGGCCTTTGTATTTTAGTTGATTTAAAGGAGTACAAGTGTGACAGTACATCAATATAAATGAATAAAATCATACCCTCACAGGACACTTCATTAGGTACACCTTGCTAGGACTGGGTTGGACCCCCTTTTGCCTGTTCTTAGTTGACAGGAGTGGCACCCGTTGTGGTCTTCTGCTGCTGTAGCCCATCTGCTTCAAGGTTTGACGTGTTGTGTGTTCAGAGATGCTCTTCTGCATACCTCGGTTGTAACGAGTGGTTATTTAAGTTATTGTTTCCCTCCTATCAGCTCCAAGCAGTCTGGCCATTCTCCTCTGACCTCTGGCATCAACAAGGCATTTTCACCCAGAGAACAGCTGCTGGATATTTTCTCTTTTTTTGGACCATCCTCTGTAAACCCTAGAGATGGTTATGTGGGAAAATCCCAGCAGATCAGCAGTTTCTGAAATACTCAGACCAGCCTCTCTGGCAACAACAACCATGCCATGTTCAAAGTCACTTAAATCACCTTTCTTCCCCATTCTGACACTTGATTTGAACTTCAGCAGGTCGTCTTGACTATTTCTACATGCCTAAATGAATTGAGTTGCTGCCATGTGATTGGCTGATTAGACATTTATGTGAACGAGCAGTTGAAGGTGTACCTAATGTAGTGGCCAGTGAGTGTATAATGAAACGTGTAACATTTGTATCAATGTTTCAGTCAGTGAGAAAATGGGTCAGACCCCTAAACCATTCACAGTAAGTTCATATCTTTTGGTCTCAACATTAGTTCCCACTTTGCTGTAAGAATAGGCTCTTAAAATTCAAGACCCCCTGCAGTGCTGCAATAGAAGGTCTATAATTACTAGGATTAAAAGCAATTCCAAATGGGCAGCACACCACTCTTTAGGAATTAAAAACATTTGAGACAAATTTTCATTTATTCTCATACATTTTCCCCTTAAATTGAACTATATATGGTATTAGTTGTAATCTAAGAAATATTATGTAAATAAGGGTGTTGGGTGTCTTTTAACTTAAAGTTAATTTAACTGAAATCGAGATGCCTAAATCAAGTTTACTGTGATTTTTAACTAAAGAATGACCCTGTTACTGTATTGAAAACAAATGTGCAGTAGATTCCTTCAATATAAATAATGAACTAAAGCTAATGATTGTAGAAGTAATGCAGTACTGTAAAGAAAAAGAGTTTTCTACTATATACAGTATGTACTCCGTTTCCTAGATGAAACTGCTTCACTGTAATTTAGTCTAAGAGAAAGTTTCCCATAGTTTAAGTTGTGTCTCTGATTGTATAGACATTACATTTGAAACGGATCTTTGTCATGATAAGCAGGTTACGGACCCAAATCCAGACTGAATGTACTGAAGAAGAGCCTTTATTTAGGCAGAATGACAGGGATCATATGAAAGTCCAAAAACTGAGGGCAAGAGGGAACGGCAACATAATCCAAAAATACAGCAGGAAACAGGCAGGCAAAAACACAGAGACTGGCCAAAAACAAAAACAGTACCAACAGTTCAAACAGGACGACGCAACGAAGAGCACAAGCAAACTCAGGGTTTAAATACACACGAGAGGTAATCAAGGGAATGGAGCACAGGAGGGTAACGAGACGCAGCTGAAACCAATCGGGGAAAACTAGACAAGGGAAGCAAAGCTAAATACAGCTAAAGGTACAAGAGACAACAGACTATCAAAGTAAAACAGGAAGGAGAGATAACTACATGCAGAAATACAGATACATGAATGAGCTGACTACAGGGGAATTGACACAAGAGGGTGGAGCACAGAGGGAGAACTAAACTTAAATACAACCAAGAACCTGAGCATAAATGCACTAACATAAGTATACAAGAAAAATATAAACAAAGCAAAAACCAGGAACTAAGGACTCAGGAACAAATACACTTAAGGAAAAAGTACATGAAACAAATATAAAGACTAAACATTCCAGAACCAAAATAGCAGATCTAAATAAACAGAGCTTTAAGTCCAGAAAACTCAAAACACCGGGTCAAACAACCGGGACCATGACAGTCTTGTTGAAGGTTGAGGTAGTGGGGATGTCAGCATTGCTCTTCTAATAAAATAAACAGTGTATGTGAGCAGGGCCCCTCTGAAGTTTCGATGCTGTAATTTAGAAATGAATCAGACATAAGCCCATGACATAATTTATAGCCAGGCCAAGACTAGTGGAGCATTCAGAACATCCAATTTGTTTATTAAAGCAATCAGCCAGACTTCATGTATCTGTCTTCCAGCACATTTCAGCCTGTTATTAAAGCTTATAAGTAGCCAAGCTGCCTGTCTTCTTGTTTCTTATCGACACAGAAACACAGACAAATCCAGCACAGTACAAAAACTCCTGGCTAATATTCCATTTCTAATGTAACTTCTTTTACTTCTGGATTTTAATTAATTAATGTATATTGCAATGGCAGTATTATTGGAATTCGTTAAGTGTGTATTCATATGTACTCATACATGTACATGTGTTTACAGTTCCAGCTCCAGATGTTTGACATTATCTGCAGCACCTCCTGGGCCAGCAGAGATAAGTGTTGTGAGCTGCCAGCATTGGTAAGTAATACTTTTCCCTCTACTTCAACCTACTCTATTAGATAATTTTATACCTCACCTCTTTTCTTTTGTGCATTATTCTCAGAATATTAAAATCTTATATAATTGAAATGATAATTGTGGTTACAATCAAACTGACTTATGATGATGGGAGGAATCAAAAGCCAAAATGCTTATTTAATTAATTTAGTTTAATATGAAAGAAATTCTCCTAATGAGACTGATTGTGTATTTCACCAATATAAAAAGTCAAATGTGAGTCTGCCTTTATGGGAGCACCAACCAGTTAACACCCCAGGCATAAAACATATCATTAAGATACTTCTTAATTGCACACCTGTACAATAGGGTTTTCATACAGCAGCTGTGTACCAGACAGGAGGTGGACCCAAATGCAGGACTCAAAGACAGGACTAAACTCAAAACTCAGCTTTATTGCTGGAAGTCCAAAAATCCACAAATCACAAAACTCAGAAACAGGGCCAGGAAACACACAGCTATGAGGAATGATCCTACAAAGGACAAAGGGAGACTGAGACAATATATATATACACACACACACACACCAGGGCTAACGAGGGGAATAGGGAACAGCAGGGTGGAACAGGTGGAACAAATCAGGGATGACGAGACAAGGGAAGCAAAGCTAAACTGAACACATGGCACAAGAGACGAGAAACTGTCAAAATAAAACAGGAAGCAACTAAATAGGGAAACACCTAACACAGAGATGAAGACTTGACAGACATGGGGAACATAGGAGGGCTGGAAAACAG
>VUQI01056421.1:0-12747 GCA_015106735.1 Paratilapia polleni | reverse complement strand
GGTTTAGGGGTTATATTTGCACCTGGTGATATTCAACATATTAAACTTCTCAGTTTTTAATTCCATAAACCCAAATCTGAAACCATGACAGAATTTAATTTGTTGATGTCTGATGTAATTTATTAAAAAAAGTAAACCAACATGTGGTCTTGTCTTTTAAATGTAACCATTTCAGGTTCATTTAGAGTATCTACACTTTCTGAATGATGAAATTTACCATTTAAAGCAGGAATGGTCAAATAACCTGAAGTCATTTTAAGGTGAAATGGCTAGTCTATATAGGCTGAGTTGTCCTTAAGCAGTTTATAAACCCAGTTTCACTGTCAGTATTTTGTTTTCATTAATAAGACTCTGGGTTGTAGAGCTTAAACAATATTGTTTAATGTGAACAGTAGCAGGTATATACAAAGAAGTAGAATCAGAGGATGAACTGATTATGCAGCTTGGGCCTGAGCCTCAATTCTCTTCTTCCTCAGCTGGAGCCTCCTCTCCCTCTCGTACTCCTTCATACGCATCACATAGCTGGAGACAGAAACACAAAGACATCTGTGATTAACAAGGTGGTTATATTGTGTATCATCACCTTTTCATGAGGGTTAAGTTTATTACTTAAATCTGAAGTTAAGCAGCTTCCGAGATTTTTGCGGTGTTCTGACATTCAAATCGGAAAACCTGTGGCTTTGTTTACACCAAGCAGTAATTTCTGGGGCTGAAAAATTAGGACAACCCTGAAGTGCAAGAAACTGTAATTTCACCTATGGTCACATGAGGCTGGCTTCAAATGTGATTCAATCCTTGTAGACTTCCATGTAAAAATCCCAAATTTCAGAGATGAACTTAACATGTTTACAGGCTGATATATAAACTGGTTTTAGTCACTAACACTAATTTATCCCTTGATAACTGTACATGGGTGAATGATGTGTGTGATGACATAGGTAGCTGTAGCCAACAGCAGCTAGACTTCACCTTGACTATTATACAATACAACTTTATGAAAAATAATATGGTCTACTGTGCAGTGCAGCTAGTCAAAGACGTTTGGCCTAAAGTTTTGGTGGGTGTCTCAAGAAAAACTACTAAATGGACCTCATGGTGAGATAGTTTTGTCTTCAAGGCAAATGTGAAGCTAGCCAGTTGTACTGAATCTTCTTAGTTTTAGCCCTTAAATTCCACATTACCAGATTGTTTTTATATAATTATTAATTACCTTAAACTAGATATGAATAATGTGTGGCTTAGATCCACTTACATCTCTGACAGTAATGCGTGTTTCCCCACTATCAATAGTTTTAATGGGGAACCCACCATAAATCAGCACCTACTAACTGAAGCAAACCTCAGTTTTCCTCAGTTCATACCAAAAATAATATTTTGTACTTATAAAAATGTTCTCTGAAGCACCACTAATGGCAATTTGTAAAATGTCAAATCTTAACACTTACTCCTGGTGTTCGCAGTAGTCCCAGTCGTGTCTCTCGTGCTTGCAGGCCAGGAAGTTGGGCCAGTTATCCCTCTTGCACTTCATGAGTTTCAGGAGGTAATGGGCACAGTAGTCCCTCTGCTCCAAAGGCAGCTGGGCCAAGTTCATCTGCTCCTGGGTCGCTATCATCTCTGGCAAAAGAACAGAAGTTTTCAGTCATCATCCAGTCAAGCACCCTGATGTGATTATTCATGCTAAAATACAGTATCCTGATATTTGAGTGCTGCTCAGGGGGAAGCTTGCAAGAAAAAGTTAGTGGTCTGATCTTCATCTCAGTCACAATTAGAGACAAACACAATATGGCTAAATTAATATCACAAAAAGTTCTCATGTCTTTATTGAAAATATTGAGAAATCAGAGTGCAAATTGGAAAAAGTAAGTGAATCAGATGTTTTCCTTAGCTACTTGTGATACCTGCACGATGATAGGAGGAATTTCAGACCATTACTTGTATGAATCTGGTTTACTTTATCAGTGTTTCTAGGGTGACTTGACTTTACAGCCCCCTTCAGATCAGACCACAACATGCCAGTTGACTTCTTTTCAAAACAAGAAACTCCTTGTTCTCTCCTCTTTCCCCTCACCCGGTTAACTGCAGATGGCTGTCCCTCTGTGGACCTGATTCTGCCACAGGTCTCTTCCTAGTAAAAGGGAGTTCTTTCCCCCCACTCTCACTAAGTGTTTGCCAAAAGTGTATCGCTGGATGGTTGGGGTTCTCTACCCTACAGTATAAAGTGTCTTGAGATGACTGTAGTCTCTACATAAATATAATTGAGTTAAATCAGGTTTTGGTACAAAGTTCCTTTTCCCCTCCAAAGATACTGCTGTGCATTTTGGTTGGCTTTTGCCTCATCTGTCCGAAGAAGTGTTGTAGAGCATCCTGGAGGACTTCTCCAATGCTGCAGTGGTTTCTGTCACTGTTTTTCTTACAGTGGATACATAAGTTAGAGCACGTTAGAGAGATTTCTGCAGGTGTTTTGAGGCCACCTTTAGCACGCCCACTCCCAGTGAGAGTTGTGAATTTCCTCCATCTGCAGACAGGATGTTTGCAGATAAACACCCAGGTCTTTTGTAAGGTGTTGTAATGGTGGGAAATACTCACACTAACCTCTTGAGAAGAACAGTACAGATTTCTTTTTTGGATACCTTTATTAATCAGGAGGGGGCCATCCACATCTCACACTGAAACACCCAACTTCATGTAATTTTTGGTGAAATCGTTAGCACAGAGGTCGATACACCTTTTCCACCCTGAACTATGCACCAGGTGTGCAATGCAGTCATGAAAATACTTTTTCTGTGCGTTATAAAATTTAGTGTGACTGATAATTGCACCTTAAATGTAGCTCAGACTCCATTTTATGAGTAATCGGTGCAGAAATTCTGGTAATTACAAAGAGCTGACGATAAACTAATTTATTACCAGTTAGCTGCTAAGCTAACCAAGACATGACTGCTTTTAGCGCAAAGCTAAGGTTGGCTAATGTTTGACAGGCTAAACTAGCTGCTAAAAAGTTAACTACAGTCCCGATGAACTCATAAAACATTACAAAATTTAGCTGTAAAAGAGTACGAGCTGCTAACTGCAAACCAACCTCTCTCTTTCCTCTCTGCGAATCCGAACTGCTTGTCGAACTCAAATTTCTTCGCCGGGTCCGGTTCGGTGTCCGTCTCGGTGACATATCTTCTGACCAGGTGAGCTCCCATGACACCGACCAAATGTGTGCACTGTTGAAATTAATGAATTCTGGTCGCTTATATGTAGTGATAATGAAATGTTTACAGAATTATTCTGCTATCTGCCATTCGGTCACCTCCACAAACCCCCTGCCACCACTTCCGCCTGTCACCGGAAATAAACAGCTGGGCAGTTCAGTCGAGAAACAAGATAAATGACAAAGGTTCCGCTTGCAAGTGGTCAGTGTTGTATTTAAATGTCTCAGTAAGCAGTGATACCAGAGTTTTGTGATTTGTATTTTACTTTTACATTTTTATTTTCAGTGTTTATAATATGTGTGGTGTATGAGATAAGAAGGTCAGAATATGTATTACAGTACAAACAACAGACTCACAGTCATATGCAGTCTTAGTAAAGATATGCACCAAAGCCTGTTCAGAATGAACAAAACTAAAACTAAAGACATTTTCTGTGCATTTTTATTTCAGTTTGCCATAAGTGTACAATATCTTTCAGACAGTCTGCACTTTTTCTAAAGTCAATTTTAGATTTTTATTTCAATTAACTATTTTTTTTCACATTTGTTATTTCTTCTTCTTTTTTATGTTAGTGTTAGTTGACTGTATTAACCTTAAGTGATAGTGTGTAAATACAGGGAGCTTGAAACTGTAGTAGCTAAATCAGGGTTTTTCCTGGCTAAGAACTGGGCTTTGGAGGTGACTTCCCACTTAAGTACTGTCACTCTATATACAGTAAGGGGTACATGTTACATTATTTGCCAGTAATCAAGGTAAAACCATGTGAAGACAAAAATACAAATTAGGCATTCTTTATTTTACTATTTAACCCAAAATGCAATTTATTTAAAGTGTATTCTGGCAAAATGGCTTGAATCAAAAAACCCTAATATGACATTATTTGGTAGACAGTCCACATCATGTACAGTGTACTATTTGTTATCAGTATAGTGTGAGCATATCCACAATGCACTCACTGACAGTGAAAGGAACTCAAAAGGAGCCTGCATTTAGTCTGTTGTTTGATCCAAGACCTTCTGCTGGGTGAACCAAACTGTGCCATGTAGAAACTCTCTGTTGCTAACATTACAGGTTTTCAAAAATAAAATCCAAGATGTGAGGAGTACAAATGAAGATATTTATTCATTTCTTAACTCATACACACACCGTTTTTAAAGTGCAAACTGATCACAGCGACAGGCAAAACTTTTATGTTAATAGGGTCACAAGATTATTTGTTTTACACAGTCATGTGAAAAAGACAGTTTTCATAGGACTCTATGCAGTCCTGTGAAAACATAAGTACACCCCCACTGCTTTCATAGAAATTAAGATGGTAAGTAGCAGCCAGGTGCTGCTAATCAAATGCAGTTGATTAATTGATCATCAGTAAGTGTGACCACCTCTGTGAAAGCAGAAGCTTTAGCAGTTTGCCAGTCTGGTGTATCAGATGTGTGTTAACACAATGCCACAAGTCCCAGCAAATTCACCCCAAGGTCAGAGCGAGGAATGCTCAGAGAAATTACAAAAAACCCAAGAGCCACATCTCAGACCTCAGTTAGCATGTTAAATGTTTGGAGAAAACCAAACACAGCATATCAGCACAAACACCTCAAGTGCGGTGGTGGAGGGGTGATGATTTGGGCTTGTTTTGAAGCTACAGGACCTGGGCACCTTGCAGTCATTGAGTCCACCATGAATCCTCTGTATACCAAAGTATTTTAGAGTCAAATGTGAGGTCATGTCAGACAGCTAAAGATTGGCCAAAACTGGGTCATGCAACGGGACAACGACCCCAAACAAATCTACAACAGAATGGCTGAAAAAGAAATGAATCAAGGTGCTGCAATGGCCCAGTCAAAGTCCAGACCTCAACCTGACTGAAATGCTGTGGTGGAATCTTAAGAGAGTTGCACATAAACAAAAGCCTGCAAACCTCAATTAACTGAAGCAATGTTGTAAAGAAGAGTGGGCCAAAATTCCTCCACAATGATGTGAAAGACTGAAAAGTCATACAGAAAAAGATTACTTCAAGTTATTGGTGCTAAAGGCGGTTCTACAATCATGGGGTGTACTTAGTTTTTCACAGTCCTGTGTAAACTTTCTTTTTCACATGACTGTATTAAATATTTTAGCTAAAGTTTATTGTTTAGTTGGTTTTTTTTAATGCTAAAACTTTTTTTTATTCAATCTCTTGTTTTATTCATGTTATTACAATTTTTTTTTGTTTTTTTTTTAAAAGGGGTCTTTGTAATTCATATTAATTTTTACTGTTTTCTTTTTATCTTGCAGTTTCAACTTCCTTTATTCATCTGTCTCATTCCTCCAAAGAAGCAATGCACAGTAGTGGAGGGAAGTTTTTGTCATTGATAGAGATCATCATTGCCTTCATCTCTGTACAGACTCGGCCTCCCTGACCCAGAGCCTTGACTTCCAGACTGGGAACCAGTAGCAGAAGGAAACCTGGGTGGGTGAAAAAAGAGCTTTGAGTATAACTAAAACAAGACCAACTTGTCCATGACTACGTGTTTGGTAAGTATGTGTACCTGAAGTTTCCAAAACCTCGGCTCTGCTGCAGAGTTTGAGCAAACATCTCATATTTGCGGATGTCGTTGTCACTAACGGAGCGACGAGCAAATCGCATCGCCTCTTCAAAGTGGTCCTTCCTGATCTCTGGGACTGGATCAAAGTCCTCATCCTGCAGTCAGAAAAAACTGATGAGGATTTCATGCAGGAAGAATACACTAAAAACTAAAAACTAAAACTCAAGTAAATATGTGTGTGTGTGCGTGTGTGTGTGTGTGTGTGTGTGTGTTCCCAGTCCAAAGGCTGAAAGTTACAAAACACACAGCCGCCCTTCAGGGAACGTCTTATCTCCCACAGTCTCTATTTGTACCATGCACACACAGCCTGGTACAACTTTGAGATGTGACTTTATATTAACAACAAAAGAAAGTCAGAGATATCCAGTCAGCATTCTCCTCTAGAATACATTATAATTTGGTGTAAACAAGCATGAGCAGAGAGCAGCAGCAGTAGCTGACCATTGGGATGCCTGGTCTGCTCTGCCTCTGACGCTCAGCCTTGATCTCAGCCTCAATTGCCTCGCGGATGGCCAGCTTACAGGCCCGCTGACAGATCTCTGTCAGGTCGGCTCCGGAAAATCCCTCTGTGATGCCAGAAAGGTATTCAAGATCCACATCCTAAAGACAAGAGGCGCAAAAGACAGAAACTAAGACAAAATACTACTAGAGTGAGAAACTAAAAACTAAAACTCAAGTACTGTAAAGTATCATTTCCAGGGGTTACACTAGTAAGAATTTGGCTTTTTACTTGATTAATTATTTTCAGATTTCATATTTTTACTTTGCAGGATTAATCTGCTAAATAGCTACACTTTGTTTTGCATTTTAAGATTTTAATCCCAAACACACAGCAAGCTAAATAAAAATGCAGTTATGTCCAGAGGTTTTTGGACAATTACACATTTTTCTTTTTACATTTTGCCTCTGTACACCACCATAGTGGATTTTAAATCAAACAGTTAAGGTGTGATTGAAGTGCGGACTTTCAGCTTTAATTCAACGAGTTTAACAAAAGTATTGCATTAACTGTTCAGGAATAAAAGTCATTTTTATACATAGTCCCCCATTTTCAGAGGCTCAATATTACTTGGACAAACTAACATAACCTTAAAGGATAAGGATTGTTTTTAATACTTGGATGAAAATCCTTTGCAGTCGATAAGTGACCCGGTTCTACTGGCAGTCATACATGCCCATGCCTTAACATTACCTCCACCATGTTTGACAGATGATGCGGTATGCTTTGAATCATGAGCTGTTTCTCTCCTTCGCCATACTTTTCTCTTCCCATTATTCTGGTACAAGTTAATATTGGTTTCATCTGTCTAATATTTTTTTTTCCAGAACTGGGCAGGATTCTTTAGATGTGTTGTGACAAAGTTTAATCTGGCTTTCTTCTTATTGAGTGTAGCCAGTAGTTTGTACCTTGCTGTAAACTCTCTGTATTTCCATTCATGAAGGCGTCTCTTGATTGTAGATTCTGACAATGATAGGCCTGCCTCCTCGAGAGTGTTCTTGACTTGGCTTGATGTTATGAAGGGGTTTTTCTTAAGCAAGGAACAAATTCTTTGATCATCCACATTAGTTGTGTTCTGTGGTCCTTGAGGCCTTTTGGTGTTGCTGAGCTGGTCATTGCATTTATCCTTTTTAAGAATGCATCAGATTGTTGATCTGGCAGCTCTTAAAGTTTTTGCTATCTCTCTGACAGGCTTGTTTTGGTCGACAACTGTTTGGATCTCATATTGAGAATTTCAGTGAACAGCTAGAAATTGCATTAATTGCCCAATTACTTTTTAGTAAAGGCCTGGCAGAGCATGTCACGGGAGGAAACACAGCATTTGGTGCTTTAGACTAGGTCAATCGGTTTTAGACTTTAGGTAGTCATTGTATGCAAAAGATTTTCATCCAAGTACTAATAACAGTCCTTATATTTAAAATGATCTTAGTTTGTCCAATGACTTTTGAGCGTCTCAAAATGAGGGACTTTGTATAAAAATGGGTGTAATTCCTAAACAGTTAATGCAAAATGTTGGTTAAACCCTTTGAATTAAAGCTGAAAGTCTGCACTTTAATCACATCTTGATTGTTTGATTTAAAATCCACTGTGATGGTGTATACAGGCAAAATGTAAAAAAAAGTGTCATTTTTCAAAAACTTATGGACCTAACTGTATAGAGGAACTAGTTGTTGTATGTGTGTATCACTAACACGTGCAACAGGGGATTTGCGTAGGTTGGCTCTAAGAATCGCTGTGCGAGACGGTTTGTCAGGCAGCGGGATGTAGATGAGCTGATCCAGACGACCCGGCCGCAGGATGGCTGGGTCTATGATGTCTGGCCTGGAGTGACGAAAGGATGGGTGGAAGTGAGATGAAGAGAAGCCAGTAAAGATTTTCATTTATTACCATCTCTATAATACAGACATGCAAAAATGCGTGCACCTGTTTGTGGCACCAATGATGAAAACGTTCTTTTTGTCGGACATGCCGTCCATCTCTGTGAGTATCTGGTTGATGACTCTGTCAGCTGCACCACCTGCATCCCCAGCCCCACCTCCTCTAGATTTGGCGATGGAGTCTAGCTCATCGAAAAACAGGATGCACGGAGCTGCTTGTCTGGCCTGCAGGCAGAGGGAAAACGTCAAGAGGTCAGAAAGATTACAGTGTAAAACTGGAGCTACAGATTCGACAGAGTAAACTAGTCTGCATAGAGCTCACACCTTCCTCTCTCCACTCTTACCTTATCAAACACATCCCTGACATTTGCTTCTGATTCTCCAAACCACATGGTGAGCATCTCAGGTCCTTTGATGGAGACAAAGTTGGCTTGGCATTCATTAGCGATAGCTTTAGCCAGCAGGGTTTTCCCACAGCCTGGAGGGCCGTAGAACAGAACTCCACGAGACGGGGTCATTCCAAACTTCAGGAATTTGTCAGGATACTCGACAGGGTACTGTGGGGAGCACAATGAAGATTCACGGATTGTTGATTGAGCTTATGTTTGCAGTTTTGTGCTGAAATGAATGTGTGAGTGTTTCTTCCACCTGGACGAGCTCTTGCAGTTCTCTTTTGACCTCGTCCAGTCCACCGATGTCCTCCCAGTTGACCTGAGGCACCTCTGCAGTCGTCTCTCTCAGAGCTGATGGGTTGCTCTGACTCAAAGCCCACTGAAGGGGAGATGGTGTAAAGAGATGCATACATCTTCATTTATTGATTCCTTAAGAAATATTGATGTGTACCTCACATTTGTGTCATATTTTGTTCTTTCCCTCAATTTTCATAGTTCTAGAAACACACAGAGCTAAATTCTATATGTGTGTCAGTGTCTTTGTACTTGGAAGTCATCCATGGTGACAGCCATTGAGTTGAGCAGGTCAGCATCAATGGTCTCATCCTCCAAATCTATGAGGGTCATCTTCTTGCGGATGGCTTGCAGAGCAGCTTCTGAGCACAAAGCAGCCAGGTCAGCGCCCACATGGCCATGAGTCTCTGTGGCAATCTGACATATTTTAAATGAATTGCATTAATATTGACATAGTGAACATCAAGGAGGCAAACGATATTTATTTATATAACAAGCTTTACAGACAAGAGTCACAAAGTGCTTTACAAAAGACAAAAATAGCACACAAAACCGTTAAAACAATTAAAAGCAATACAAAATTTAAAAAGAGCACTGAAATTAAAAAGAAATCAAAATTAAAAATAGTAAAAAGGGAACCATACAAGATGTAAAAAGTACAGAAATAAGAGCAACAAAAAATTTAAGAGAAAGATAAACAACAAAAACCACACAATAAATAAAACTGAAGTTAAAAGCAGCTAAATTAAATGTGCAAACTGCATTGGAAGCAGATCTACCCAAATGCCCGTCTATAAAGATACGTGTTGCATATCATGATTGGGGCAGATCTCATCAGAGGGTGGAGTATTTGGTGAGTGTAACATCTTAATTTATATCACCTTAATCTTCAACTATACTGCTAAAATTAATTGAATTTAAAAGAAAATTAAATTGCTCTTGCTTTTAGTTTAGCACTTTAATTTGAATATTTATTCATTACATTGTCACATAATTCACAGTTCTTATATTAATGATTAACTAATTAATGATTAACTGATTAACTATGATTTACATTACAACGCATACCGCCTAATTACAAAATTCAAAACCTACAGAAATGGAAGGGATTTTTTTGGTTAGAGGGGACGTCAAAATAAAATGTTTAATTTCATCTTGAATTTCATATCGCATTTAGAAATTTACTATCAGCACTTTTATTTCAGTAAAAACAGTTATGCAGAATCAACAGAGTCATCAAATTCATGGGGAATACTCTAATTAAATGAGACTCTCTTGCCATGAGTTCAAGCTGTATCACAAGAATATTAAAGAAAACCCTACTGCAACTCATGATTATTCATCTGCCAAGGCAGGAGGGCCAAGGTGGAGCCTTGGTAGAGAAATGCATACGTTTTGATCCAGATCAATTTATTTAAAACTACAAAATAGGACACTGGCCTTGGCACAGGGTGTGTTTCTTGTTACTCTGCTTGTTTTCAGTATATATTATTCTTTGAATTACTTTCTAACTTAACTCATTAATTAAAAAAATAGCAAAAGAATGCTCACCCTAACTTTCTAGTGCTAAAGATTTCATCTTGAGACTTCTTATTTTGTGTAAATACCAGTATAGCACTATAAGATACAATTTTTTTTTAAATCAGATAACTGTCACAAATCTCCACAATTTAAAAAGTCCAAACTTACTTAATGGTGGCATTTTTGCTTGAAACCCTTTAGATGATTAATGAAATAATAGCAGATTCATTTATCTGTTCATTAACTCACCATTTCAGTTTTACTTTGACATTAAACAATACATTATTTTCCCACTGGCTCACCCTCTCCAGGTCAACGCCATCAGCCAGTTTCATGTTTTTGGTGTGGATCTGCAGGATCTCCAGTCTACCAGTTGAATCTGGGATTCCAATATCAATCTCACGGTCAAACCTGCCTGGTAAAGAAATTGCCGTATTTGTAAATGTGTGCATGTTTGTGTGTTTGTGTGCGTGCATGTGTGCATGTGGGTCTCCTGACCAAAGCGTCTCAGAGCCGGGTCCACGCTGTTTGGTCGGTTTGTTGCAGCCATGACAACCACATGAGCTCTTTGCTTCAAGCCATCCATCAGGGTCAGGAGCTGGGACACGATACGCCTCTCCACCTCACCGTGAGTCTGGACATACACACAAACACACACACACAGTTAAAATCATTTAACTTTTATTTGCCGGCATATGGACACAGGAGAAAAAACATTATTGTAAAGATGTGCTGAAAGACAGTTTTCTGCACACACTCTGGTCTGACTGAGCAGAGACAGGTTTCTTCACTTATCCCCTTATGTTTACCTTCTCTCTTTTGGGAGCGATGGCATCCAGCTCATCGATGAAGATGATGGCCGGTGCGTTGTTCTCTGCCTCCTCAAACGCCTTTCTTAGGTTGCTTTCTGACTCTCCTGCCAGCTTGCTCATGATCTCAGGACCTGGTCACAGAATAACACATTATAAACATCTCCTGCACAGGGGCAAAAATGATAGAACCACAGTTTACCACTGTAACATCTAATCAGGCACTCATAATTCAGTAAACTTCATTTTGAAAGTTTTTCATTTTGCAAGAGCAGGATCAACTGATTTCTTCCTATTTGGCTTTGTACCAGCAGGCTCACTAACACAGTGATCGGACAAATATGGAGGACTGAAAAACAGCCAAAATAAAGCAATTACTCAGTACATTAAAGAATATGCAACTAAATGCACCAAAAATATTATTATAAAAAAAGTAGGCATTAACTGACAAAATTTGACATAAATCGATTGATCTTTGTTCATTTATTTTTATATTTAACTTATTAGTTTTCACATGTTTCTATGCATTTATTTCTTTTTTTGATATCTTATCTCATTTATCTACTGCTAACTTTAAAAACAGGGTGGTATGGTGGTGCAGTGGTTAGCACTGTTGCCTCACAGCCAGAAGGGCCTGGGTTCAAATCCACCAGCTGGCTGGGGCCTTTCTGTGTGGAGTTTGCATGTTTTCTCTGGGTACTCTGGCATCCGACCACAGTCCAAACAAGATATTAACAAGACATGTGATTGTAAATTGGCTGTAGGTGTGAATGTGAACATGAATGCCTGTCTGTCACACTGGTAATCTGTCCAGGGTGTACTCGGCCTCTCACTCTGGGATAGGCTCCAGCTACCCTAAGTTAGATAAGTGGAAGAAGATGGATGAATTTAAAAGTATTAAAGGAGACACATGTATGATTTTTGTTGCAGGTATTTGTCTATTGTATATCATGTTGCATGTTATGCTGTATTTGCTGCATTTTTAATATGTTTTGAGTTTATATGGCTGCTACCTTGGCCAGAGATTTTTGTTCTAAATTAGACTTCCTTTACATTTATTTCTATTCCTATTTATTTCCATAAAGTTATTGATTTCTTTGTTTTCATTCTGTATTTATTATGTATTTCTGCTTCATTATTCATATAAGGTGGCTGTCATTCAATGTACTATGGGGTCTCTTGGTTAATTGACACTAGATGCTCAACAGAAAGAGCTGCTTCCTGTCAGGAGATCATTAAAGATCACTAGAGATCACACTTAGTTAATCTATCTGAAATAAATAAATAGTAAATTAAAAAAAAAAATAGGGGAATTATTATCAGCAAAAAACAAATCAAGCACAAAAATGTCCAAAGAAAGAACAGTATAACATCCTCAACTGCACCAAAGAGTAAAACAATTAAATGTGGATTATTAAACATTAGGTCTCTCTCTTCTAAGTCCCTGTTAGTAAATGATTTAATAATTGATCAGCATATTGATTTATTCTGCCTTACAGAAACTTGGTTACAGCAGGATGAATATGTTAGTTTAAATGAATCAACACCCTCGAGTCATACTAACTGTCAGAAT
>VUQI01056419.1:0-10837 GCA_015106735.1 Paratilapia polleni | reverse complement strand
GAAGGGCAGCCATCTAAGGGGAAACAGAAGAGAGCAGAGGGAGACAGGACAAAAGACACACTGTGGGAGAGAGCCAGAGTTCAATAATAACTAATGATTAAATGCAAGTGGTGTATAAACACATGGAAACATTTTATGTTTCAGTAATTGACTAGAAGTCTGAGTGATGAGAAGTATCAGAAATGGATGCTCTTGGACTGATTTAAAAACTACAACCAATATATCTGTATTTTAAGACACACAATGTAGACAGTAAATAACTCAGCTGATTGGCTTATATAGAAAGTGAATGAAGTCAAACACAAGACAGCAGTTAGTAGATGACAGCTTGGTGATTGTTGATCAAATAGATAAGCACTGTATTTTTGTCCATATATTATTATTGTGCAGTAGACATATTACTATATTGAATGTAGGATTTTGAATCTCCAGTATATATTTTAGGTGCATGGTAGGATTTAAACAGTTACACATCAATTTAGCTTAAGTGATCTTTAAGTGAATTTTAAACGACCTTACAATTAAAATTCTTTGTAAGGTATGACAGTAGATTGTGCAATCAGTAAAGAAATAAGTGTTGCTTAACACTATGAGAAAATATATAGAAATTTGATAAAATGAGAGGACAAAACAAAACATTACCACTAATGTACAATGCACAGTCTGGTGATTTTAACAGTTTGTCTTAGTCTAAATGTTCAGAATAGAATTTCAACAGAAGGATTGTATTATTAATTAAAATAAATGTTTTCCAGTGTGTGATGACGGCACAGACAATGAAGACCTCCCAGAAGTCCCCTCTGGACCTCGCCCTCAGCGGCTTTCTGAACTCACCATCAAAGAAAAGATTCCACCCATCCCTGAAGGCAGCGCCTTCTTCATCTTCAGCAGCACTAACCGGTAAGTCTCACACGCTGGTGATATCGATATATAGAAACGTTAACCAGTCTAACTGCTCAGTGTGACAGAAATCTTAACAACCACTAAGAGTTAAAATCAAAACTCTCATTAAATCAGTCCCTCTCTTTTCTGTTTATGCGCTTTTCCTGCTCTCTATACCTAGGTTTCGTGTATTCTGCCATAAGCTGATCAACCATCAGATCTTCACCAACCTCATCCTGGTCTTCATCATGCTTAGCTCTGTCTCGCTGGCTGCCGAAGACCCCATACGCAACTTCTCTGCTCGCAATATCGTACGTAAACAACCAGTGAGAGTGGAAACTTTTCACTGTAGCGTTTTTTTTAACATGTCGGGTTCATATTAAATTATGGATGACTAAATTTCATTTAGCTGCTTCACTTGTAAGACCTGATGTTGCAAATGCTTATTCACTGTCATACTGTCATGACTTACTTGAACTGAACAGATCCATCATTAATGCTATAAGTAAAACCTGTGTTTTGACAAGCCAAAATGTTTTCTATAAGAAACTATCAATTGAAGAATAGTTGTTGCTATTTTTTTTTTTTTTTGTGAAGCCTGCACATTTTTTTAACCTCACAACTTACCATATTATATACTGCATGAGACATTTGTGGTGTTTCTTTTTCCTTTCTAAAATCTTTTCTATTTGTCTGACATTTTACATAACATTCTGAAAATGTTGTATTATAATGGGTACTTGCATGCCTACAATTTTAAATGTAGATAAACCCAAATGATACCTTAACTTTATACTAATTCGTAGCTCTGAAATTATATACAGTCATGTAAACAAGAAAGTTTTCACAGGGGTGCATAGAGTCCTAAGTACACCCTTACTGTTTCCATGGGAATTAAGAGGATAAGTAGCAGCCAGGTGCTGCTAATCAAATGCACTTGATTAACTGATCATCAGCAAGTGGGAGCACCTCTGTAAAAGCAGAGGTTTTGGCAGCTTGCTGATCTGGAGCATTTAGGTGTGTGTTAACACCATGCCACAGGTCAGCCCATGCAATGTGCAGAGAAATTGCAAAAAACCCAAGAGCTACATCTCAGATTCTACAGGCCTCAGTTAGCATGTTAAATATTAAAGGTCATGAGAGTACGATTAGAAAAAGACTGAACAAATGCTGCTTGTTTGGAAGGGTTGCCAGGAGAAACCTCTTCTCTCTAAAAAGAACATGGCAGCATAGATTAGGTTTGCAAAGTTGCATCTGAACAAACCACAAGACTTCTGGAACAATGTCCTTTGGACAGACGAGACCAAAGTGGAGATGTTTGGCCATAATGCACAGCACCACTTTTGCCAAATACCAAACACAGCATATTAGGACAAACACATCATACCAGATTGTTTTGCAGCCACAGGATCTGGGCACCTTGCAGTCACTGAGTCGACCATTAACTCCTCTGTGTACTTAGTATTCTAGAGTCAAATGTGAGGCCATGTGTCCAACAGGTAAAGCTTGGCTGAAATTGGGTCATGCAACAGGATAATGATCCCAAGCACACCAGCTAATCTACAACACAAAAAACTAAAAAAGAAAAGAATCAAGGTGTTGCAATGACCCAGTCAAAGTCCAGACCTCAACCTGATTGAAATGCTGTGGTGGGACCTTAAGAGAACTGTGCATAGACGAATGCCCACAAACTTCAAATAACTGAAGCAACGTTGTAAAGAAACGTGATAGGGTGTACTACTTTTTTCACAGGACTGCATAGAGTCCCATGAAAACTTTCTTTTTCACATGACTGTGTCATAACATCAAACTGCTCACAAGCTGTGATTACATGCATTTTCAGTACAGCCTTTAGAAGGAGACAGTTATGCTTGGTAGGAGGTCCAATGGGCTCCCCTTTGTCTCTACAGCTACAGTATGCCACTGTAAGGAGTTTTAAATAGTCTGTTTGTGTTCATTCTGTACCAGTGCTGATTGCAGGCATTCACAAAATGGCTTCCTCCACCACTAAAGAAAAATACAATAGTCCAGCTTTGTTTGGACTCAATTATACTAGCATTTCAAAACATTAGGAGATGCTTATTATGTGATGGATTTCAGAGAAGAAACATCATCTTTGTTTCCAAACTTGAGAATTTATTTGAGAATCTGTGCTAAATCTGTTACACTTTAAAGAGTAATTAACTACTACTAGGTACTACTAGGTATGGGTTTCTGTTTCATCTGTTTAACCTTTACAATATTTACAACTAGTATTTGATAGATCTCTCACTGTGCTGTTGTCCTGGAATGACTTGAACTTGTGCATTGCCTTTTTCAGATACTTGGTTATTTTGACTATGCTTTCACCGCAATCTTTACTGTTGAGATCCTGTTGAAGGTAAATGTCCTTTGCGTGCTGTGTTGTGCTATGCTGAGTAGAGCTTTAGTAACCCTGCGTGCTTATGTCACTCTGATTGCCTCCTCAGATCCTAGGCTATGCAGACTATGTCTTCACTAGTATGTTTACATTTGAGATCTTTATTAAGGTAAACAATTAAAACTGTTGCGTTTTCTCAGCAACAACCCACCACTTCTGAGCTTGCTGCACACATTGTCCCTCCCGTCAGTTTTGTCTCTATAGTTTCTGGTCAGAATGGCCGTCTGCTTGTCTTGTTCTCACAGCACCAACATGTAAACGTGGAGCTCATGCCTTTTCGTCAGATATATTTTTGTCTGTCACTTACTTTTCCATCATGGCCTACTTCCCCTTTTCATCCTTGACCAGTTTATGGACCTTTGGCTCTCCAGAGTACAACTGCCTGTTTGGCTTTTCCATTATAGTTTTTTTTTTCTCTTTTTTTTTGACTTTCAGAAGATTACAAAAATATGTGCATGATTGACACTTTTACAAAGTTTTTGAAACCATGTTAGCATATTTTTTCTTCTTTATTAGCACCATGACTATTAGATTCCTATATTTTCAACAACAGATTTTTATTTGAATAACAAGAATGCTCGCTAAGGTTGATATATTCAGGACTGTGGATGAACTCCATCTAACATCAAGCTTTTATATCACACTGTCTGAATGCACAGGATGAACACAGATAAGAAGCATTTTTTGGCAAATTGTCTTCCAAGTAATATGCTTGAAGAAATCCACGAAAATCAAAAACGGTTTTATTAATTTTATTTTTACAAATCAGTCCTCTACCTTACCCCATTGCTCGCTGCATGTCTGCACCAGGGAAATCTTGTTTTATGGCTTAAACTTGAAAGTCTATCAGAAGATCAAGGGCCTTGTTTATGGCTCAGCTTGTGGCTTAATCTGTACTGGAAATGAGTGTGATTTTATAATGCTCCCCATGTCATGTGGTAACATTTTGCAATGTTTTTAGTTAATGTATGTATATGAATATGTGTGTGTGTGCACCGTACTGCACATGAATGCATCACTGACATTTCTCATTTTAAAGCGTTCTATTTTAGTTGCTTTGATGAGTGTGAACCCAAGCTTGTCATTTTATTGAATGCTTTGAATTTTTAAATATTCAACCAAACGGGGTAGAGACACTGAAACTTTTGACTGTTAGTATCAGTGCAGAATATCAAGTGCTGTTCTCTTAATCTTTTCAATTCATTTCAATGCAGAGACCTCAGAAACTTCAAATAAAAATTATTTTTTGCGTTGTTGTCATGAAATTACAAAATTATTGGAAATGTAAGGAGATGTACAAATCAGCAAACCTTTTTTGGTACACTTGGTGCTGTTGTCAATGTTTTAGCATTGCTTGAATCCCCCTCTGAATGTTTGTGCAACTGATGGCTAATTTTTCTTTAGTAGTCACAGTTTTCTCTCCTCTGTCCAGATGACAGCATTTGGAGCATTCCTTCATAAAGGGGCGTTCTGTAGGAACTACTTTAACCTATTAGACCTGCTGGTCGTTGGTGTGTCTCTGGTGTCCTTTGGCATTCAGTAAGTATCAGTCACTCTATGTTCTGTTTTTGCTTTAAAATATTGACTTTGCTTTATGTTCTTCTAGTAGCAGTTTGCAAAAAAAAAATAGTTTTGCATTTTTCGAAATATGTTTATTTGCCTCCTTGCCAAATGTTTGTCACATCTGTCACTTAAATATGAAATTGCAGCTGGCAGATGATTAGTTTAAGACTGAAAACAAGAGTAAACTACTTGCATGGCTTTATCAAACTAGTACAACTGAAGCTCTTTAAAGATGTTTTCACACATGTACTACATCCCTGAACTTTTCTATGAATTACCCAGCAGAGCTGTAATGTGAAAATGCAAATGTCTGACTCAGTCAGATTGGACATTAAATGGTTTTTATCCTGCCAGCACTCTAGTAGAAAGTCAGTGTTATGTCCAGTTGCCCTCATGTGAGAAAAGCACAGGTAATTTATCTCATGCACACTCTACCCTTGACTAAACCAAATGTATTTCCAGTAGTAGCAACTCACGCAAGGGCAAATTTGAGCAATGTCCTGACGTAATTCTCCTGAAATTGTCTAGAGTTCATGAGTGAAAATTGTTTAAATAATATGCTAAATCTTGTTTCTCTAAACTCCACAAAAAAACCTGAGTTGTGGGTTTACAGAGGCAGTATGTACCTGGTTTGTTGGCACAGCATCTTTATTGACTGTCAAACTGAGTTGCTAGACAATTAGAATATTAGC
The DNA here is from genome assembly GCA_015106735.1 of Paratilapia polleni. Taxonomy (NCBI): domain Eukaryota; kingdom Metazoa; phylum Chordata; class Actinopteri; order Cichliformes; family Cichlidae; genus Paratilapia; species Paratilapia polleni. The sequence continues at coordinate 5,281 of VUQI01056419.1, read as the reverse complement.
GTTCAGCATACTAACATTTCCAGAAGACAAAATGTTAAACTGTAATACTTCTGTGGGAACATGCCCATAAAATTTGTCAGCTGTATTCACCGGTGTGTTTTTCTGTTTCCTATAGGTCCTCTGCTATCTCAGTGGTGAAAATTCTCCGTGTTTTGCGAGTTCTTCGTCCTCTCAGGGCCATCAACAGAGCTAAGGGACTCAAGGTCAGAATGACAATATCAGTATCTGTCTATATTCATGGGTTTACTTGTCCATGTGAATTTGTTCCTATATTTGTGCAAGCACGTGCCTTTGTTTTTGATACAGTGTACAACTGTATAACTGTATTCTTTGCAGCACGTGGTCCAGTGTGTATTTGTGGCCATCAGGACCATTGGCAACATCATGATTGTCACCACTCTACTGCAGTTCATGTTCGCTTGTATTGGAGTGCAGCTTTTCAAGGTACAGCAAAGAGCTATATGGGGGAACAGGCTTACAGCTGATGGTAATCTGGTTTCTCTTCGGTCTTACTAAATGGAGGGTCATTTTACCGTAAAACAACAAAAAGCTGTACAGAAGTTCAGGGTCTTATTATACATGCATCTTTGACACATTGTTTTTTGGTTTTTTTTGTTGTTGTTTTTAAGGGTAAATTTTATCGATGCACAGATGATGCAAAGTCCAGCCCAGAGGAGTGCAAGTGAGTTCTTTCGATTCCTTCTGGGTTTCCGGTTTTTGGAGCTTGTACATACAGTCTGCATACAGGATATGTGGTTAACATTATCTTTAAATCCCAGGGGTACATACATACTCTATAACAATGGGGACACGGCGCTGCCCATGGTGAAGGAGAGGATCTGGTATAACAGTGAATTCAACTTTGACAACGTCCTCATGGCCATGATGGCTCTTTTTACTGTCTCCACCTTTGAAGGATGGCCCACGTAAGTACTGGTTTGTATGTGAGGAGGAATTTGATGTTTGATAATTATTTAATTTCCTCTGAATCAAATGCTTCATTACTATTGAGTAATATCTCATGATGTTGACTTTCTCTCTCTGTTTTGTTTGTCCCTACAGTCTGTTGTATAAGGCCATCGACTCCAACAGGGAGAACATGGGCCCTATCTACAACTACCGCATCGAGATCTCCATCTTCTTCATCATCTACATCATCATCATTGCCTTCTTCATGATGAACATCTTTGTTGGTTTTGTCATTGTTACCTTCCAGGAGCAGGGGGAGAAGGAGTACAAGAACTGTGAACTGGACAAGAACCAGGTAAGGAAATCTCACAAAGCATGAAGAAATAATGTAATAAATCCCAATAACAATAGTCTAACGACAGTAATCTAAATAGTGCTTGCTTCTTTCATCTAAGTCGACTTATTGCACTTGTTTATGAGTCTGTGTGTCTCTTTGCTTCTTCTTTTTGCCCCAACTAACCATCAACACCATCGCAGCGTCAGTGCGTCGAGTACGCTCTTAAAGCTCGCCCTCTTCGGCGCTACATTCCCAAAAACCCCTACCAGTACAAGTTCTGGTATGTGGTGAACTCCACTGGCTTTGAGTATGTCATGTTTGTCCTAATCATCCTCAACACCTTGTGTCTGGCCATTCAGGTAAGAGCTCTTCATTCCGTCCCTTAGGTAAAGTTGAAATAAATCTATAACCATCCCATCAAATATTGCCGTGAATAATGTGTATTTCTGGAAGTGTTAATGATGTTTTAGATTGAACTGATCTGATCTGTATGTAGTGTACATGAAGAGTCTCAAATGATTTACCCTCTTCTTGCCATCCAGATTGTAGCTGCAGTATATAAATACACCTGAAATGCATATTTGATTCATAATATATATGTGTTGAGTCTTTGTATCTGTCTCTTGCCAGCACCACGGTCAGTCTCATCTGTTTAACTATGCCATGGACATCCTGAACATGGTCTTCACTGGGGTTTTCACTGTAGAGATGATCCTCAAGCTCATTGCCTTCAAACCCAGAGTAAGTGTCTCCTCTCCTCTCTATGATTTTTTTTTTTTTTTTTGTCAGAAATTATGCATACTGCAATAACTTCAATGTTTAAGCAAAATATACACAGAGACATTCAAAATGACCCATAGTACCTGAAAACACCTGAGTTTTCCTTTTAGATCTCCTTTTGTGTTTTATTCCTAAAAAGACCAGTGTTTGAGTTTTTACCTGAAGGCACTTTTAAGCCAGCCCTCATTCTTCCTGTGCTCCTGTTATTTCCATCATGGGCTCTTTGCTCGATGGCTTTCTCCTCCTTCCATTTATTTCTTATCGTCACCCTCCTTTACTCCTCACTGTAACCTCTTATACTTTCCTGGATCACCCTCCTCTCCTGCCTTCCCCTCTCCTCCTGCTGGCTGTGCATGCTGCCATATTCAGGGCTATGTCGGGGACGCCTGGAATGTCTTCGATGCTCTGGTGGTGATTGGCAGTGTAGTCGACATCATACTCAGCCAGGTAGAAAGACGTCAGTATGAAGAACTCTGTCATTCCCTCTTCCTGCTCTCCCACTGCTACTGCAACTCTTTTTTTTCATCCTTGACATCTTTCCTCCTTCCTTTCCTTCCTGTCTTAATTTCGTGTTGGCCAGTTTCTGCTCTTGAAAGAATCTTTTAAATCTTTGTCGGGTTCATTGGTTGATAAGGACCATAGACCAAATATCTGCTGCATAACTGGAAAATCTGCCATTAGCTACTGGCAACTATAAAGTGTGTTGTGCCAACAAACAGTATGTATTACTTTAAAGTTGGTACTCTCACAAACTCAGACAGGAAAACTGTCAACCACTTCAACCTCACTCTGTTATATCAAAGCACAACTTTTTGATGCCTCTTTTCTTTCTGTCTTTCACACTTCTTTTTTACTACCTCTTCTTCCTTTTCTTCCTTGCTCTGTTGTCTCTCTTTCTTCTTTTCTGTGTGTCTTTGTTGCCTGTGCTTGCAGAACTATTTTGCTGATGCATGGAACACGTTTGATGCCTTAATTGTTGTGGGTAGCGTGGTTGACATTGCCATCACTGAGATCAATGTAAGTAATCATTTATCACACATGTCTTGTTGTGTCTTTCCCAACAAGAGTGCCTTGCTGTAGTGTTAGAGTTGCCTTCAAAATCACAACTTTTGTTTTTTTCTTCATGCATTAGTAATCATTCTTCACAACATCGGCATTATCAGTTTCTTAATAGGAGAAGTTGTTGCTTAAAAAAATATCTTTTGACACTAGCTTTTTAACCCTTTCATACTGTTCAGGGCAAATTTGACCCATTTTGACATTTCACAGGAGTAAAAAGACCATAAAAGTCATTCTTTTAGACTGAAATTTTATGATTTTTCCTAAAGTGACCCTAAAATACACAAAAATGGAAATTACTGTAAAATTTCATACCGTTGTACAGGTGCTACATTTTTTTGTAAATTGAGGCTGTTCCGGGTCAAATCTGACCCATATCGATTCAGATGGATTTTAGATTCACCAGTATGGGTCAAAGCAAGGAAAATGGTTTTTGAGAATCTTGAAACTGTGAAACTGTACATGCTGTGTCTGTGTGTATGGGACAGGTATGACAGGGGTTCAAGGAGAACCCTGGCACTGCCACAAGAACTGTCTGTGTTTGCCCAGGCTCCTGCAGAGACAGGCACCCGCTGGTCTTTGAAAAAATGAAACAGTAAAACAGCATAGGAGTGTTCATATATGGTGCATATAAGGAGCAGAGTTCATACAGAAGTCAGAGGGTGCCTTGACACAGACACAAGATCTGCACCTGCAATGTAACAAAACAATCTAGAAATAAACAAATTAGAAGTCATTTACTCTGAGCTAACTGAGATTAAAACAGAGATCAAAAGACAGGTTGGGTGGTCATAAGATTATAAAGATACCTGAGCTGCCATTTCAGCAGGTTTGGGAAACACACGTGCAAGGTTTCCTACTACTGCTTTGTATGCACAGACTAGTTTGCAATAAGCAGTTTTTTATGTTTTGTTTTCCAAGTGTTAATTAATGTTGAATTAATATTGATAATTATAGATGGTTATGAGGATCTTTTTTATGATACAGCAGTGAGGACAGTGTTTAATGGTTATAATGGTTATACATGGTTATATAATACATCTCAACAGTGTTCTTTCCATTTTCACTTTCCATAAAATACATTTAAATCCTTAGGGCTTTTATGTTTTCACATCTTAGGTAAAACAGGACCTGATATTGTGTGATAGTAGATGTTTTTCTCCAAAAACGAGTGTTGTAAAACCTAAAAAATACACTGTCCCCGCTCTCTGAAATATTAAAGATTGATCATCCATTTATTAATGTCAGATAGGTGATTTATACATTCTAAACAGATCCTTAGTTCAAAATTTAATGTACACACTTATTATGAGGGAATTCTTGGCCTGGTTCAAAATTCACCCGGACCATACTATGAAGGCATGAAATATGAACAGTATGTAAGGGTTATTATATATAAAGTATATTTGAGTTTAACAACTTTATCTAGTTTTTATGAGAGGTATGACACATTTATGACACACATTAGATAATTATTTAGATAATTATTTACTCGATCCAGAAAAAGAGACAGGTTGAGAGGAGAAATTTGCTTTGTGTCACTCCTTTCAGGTCTAAATGAAAACTTGTGTATTTTAAAAAAGAATTGATAAAATAGCAAGTTCTAAGTTATACATCTACAGTGGTGTGAACAAGTGTTTGCCCCCTTCCTAATTTGTTAGTTTTTTGCATATTTGTCACACTTCAATGTTTCAGATCATCAAACAAATTTAAATATTAGTCAAAGATAACCTGAGTAAACACAAAATGCAGTTTTTAAATGAAGGTTTTTATTATTAAGGGAAAAAAGATATCCAAACCTACCTGCCCTCTGTGAAAAAGTAATTGCCCCCTAAACCTAATAACTGGTTGTGCCACCCTTGGCAGCAACAACTGCAATCAAGCGTTTGTGATAACTGGCAATGAGTCTTTCACATCACTGTGGAGGAATTTTGGCCCACACTTCTTTGCAGAACTGTTGTAATTCAGCCACATTGGAGGGTTTTCAGCATGAACGGTCTGTTTAAGGTCATGCCACAGCATCTCAATTGGATTCAGGTCAGGACTTTGACTAGACCACTCCAAAACCTTCATTTTGTTTTTCTTAAGCCATTCAGAGGTGGACTTGCTGGTGTGTTTTGGATCATTGTCCTGCTGCAGAACCCAAGTTCAATTCAATTCAATTCAATTCAATTTTATTTGTACAGCGCCAAATCA
>VUQI01056416.1:0-16891 GCA_015106735.1 Paratilapia polleni | reverse complement strand
ATAGTGCCTTTCTAGTCAGTTGAGCACTCAAAGTGCTTTCTACTACAAGTCTCAAACACACACACACACACACACACACACACACACACACACACACACACACACACACAGTGCTTATATCAGATACAGTGCTTATATGGATGCATCAGGGGCAACTCAGGGTTCAGTATCTTCCCCGAGGATACTTCGGCATGCGGACTGGAGGAGCCAGGATCGATCCACCATTCACCATTGACCCACAAACCTTCTGACTGGTAGACGACCTGCTCAACCAACGGAGGCAAGGTTGCAGAGCATCTACATCATTTTGCAGTTAAACTGCTGTCCTGCAGCATCTGCGTCACTATTTATGGAGGAATTTCTGTTTCAAATCAGTGTGGTTCTGGCTGGACCCTGAATTTAAGTAGTTAATGTGAATTTCTGTGTATGTAGGCGGCAACAGATTTGCGATTTTCGCCAATTTATCATAGTCGGTCGCCCTATTATAACAAACAGATCGCATGTAACTGCCAACTTGACCCCATTCAATTGCAAACTGATAGCAGATTGACTCTGTCTTATTGCTGTTTTATCGCCATCTTGCACATGGTTGCAATAATTTGGGTTGTGCCGCAGTCTCCAACCATTGTTTTCCCTTGTGTGACTATAGCAAAAGCACACAACTAAAGATTTTATACTGTAAATATTTTGCTGTCAAGTCCTTGTGGTAAACCACAATTTATAATAATATTTTAAACTGATATCTCACCTTGTCACAGACTTTTCAACTTTTCATAGTAGGAAAACCATAAAAATTACTAATACCATTTATTAATTTTATAATATATACTTTTATGCTTCCTACTCATGTAAGAAAGGCCTTTTAAAATTTATAAAAGGTAATGTATGTTTGATGTGCATGTTAGAAAATACTGTAAGTGAAATAATGAACGTTCTGCTATAAACATGCTGTAAAGTGTTATTGGCTTTGGAAAACTGTATTCTCTGCTGTACTAAAAGGTATGTTATCAATGACATCAAGGACACTGAACATCATGTATTATATCTACAATAATAATAATCATCATTATTATTATGTTACACCAGACACTTAATTAGGTACATCTTGCTAGTACTGGGTTGGACCCCCTTTTACCTTAAGAGCTGCCTTAATTCTTTGTGGCACAGATTCAACAAGGTGCTGCAAACATTCCTCAGAGATTTTGCTCCATATTGACGTGATATCATCACACAGTTGCTGCAAATTTGTCAGCTGCACATCCATGATGGGAATTTCCCGTTCCACCAAAGGTGATCTACTGGATTGAGATCTGCTGATTATTTAAAACTTTTTGTCAGCAAAATCTACCAAGCCAAAATTTGTGAAACTTGGAGAGGTGGAACATGGGCAGGGGAAAAATTAAATACTGGTGTAGATCCAGGTCAATTAAAATTGGACATTGGGTATTGGACTTGGTGGATTGGATCTTTTCTATATTTTCCCGACACTGTGCCTCTTTGCTAAAATGTTTGTAGATAAAGAGAAATTCAACTTCAAGAAAAAGTTTGTGATGATCAGAACCGAATAAAATCTTTGCTACACATTCAGAGCCCAAAGTGTTGCTTCTGATGGTCAACCTCTGTGGCCCCTCTCATGCCTTTATGTATAATGATAAAAGAGAATAAGAGGAAAAAATGGTCTCCTCTGCACTGATACTCTGTAGGAAGCAGAGACGAGTGCTAAAAATTTCCTTTGAGAGCATCACACTGATGTGCCTCGCAAACATTGCACCTTTAAGGACTCAACTTTTTGAAGATTTTACTAAAACTGATGTAACCTGGTGACACTCATGCAAATGTTTATCTGTGCCCCAGTGGCCTGGAAGCTTGGATAAACCATCTACTGCAAAACTGGAGCCAAGAAAATCTTTACTCAAACATTAACAGCCAGTTTGAGGTGAAAGTGAAACATCTGAATTCATAAGTGAGACCTCTGTTATCGCCTGAGCACTTACACAAACAAAGACACACACATTCAAAGTTAGGTCATCGAGGCAGACAGATCAAATCACAAAGGCTAGTTTATTTCTCTGTCCCATGGTTTATACTCTTGTGTGCTTGAGAGATGAAAGCTTCATTCAAAAGACTTTATCTTCAGAAGTTCTCTGAAAATCCACTGTATTGATTCAAAGAGTCCCTCAGCACTGAGGTTATACATCGAGTCAACTGACTGCTATCTAGACTGTATGAGTGTATTAGAAACATGGCCAGAGGTGAAGAAAAAACAATACAATATTTCCTTCCTGATATCATGTTAACTTTTCTTTACCAAATTCAGTGATGCAGCCCATTAAATCAGGTTAAAAGATATTACAGTTTAGAGTTTACAATTTAGAGGCTTACTGAAAAAAAAGAAAGAAATAAAAGTCCCAGAGAGCTGTTTTGTGAAGATGGAACATTGTCCACAGGCTGAGATGCCCTCAGGTCCTCTGGCAGACTGTTTCACAGGTGGCGAGGATAAAAACTAAAAGCTGCTTGCCCAGAGGTCACAGAGCTCACTACAGCTCAAAGGTCAGTGTCCAAGGATTTCAGGGGTCTAATATCTTAAAGACAAGTCTGAAATTCTGGTGTTTTCAGATTTGAAAAACAGTGGATGGACTTTAGAAGTGATCTTGGATATTCCTGCTCAGAATTACCGCAGAATTTGAAGCTTATTTCTTTGACAGTTTATAAAGGAGAGAAAATGAGTCACTAAGGCAAGCCGATTGCATTCATTCTGTATGGTTTTGCAACATTTCTTGATTGAGATTGTGATCATATTTAAAAGCCAAAAAACCCCAGTAATTTGGTTTTATTTCTATTTAGATGTGGAAAATGTTGATTCATCTAAGTAATTATAATACTGATCTGATGAGGTGTTGATTAAATCTGACGTGCTGTTTTACTGCCCTATGCTTAAATGTCATTTTAATATTTCTTAAGGGGTGGTTATACAATTTAATAAAAATCATTGTGTTGTCAAGACACTGAAAACGTTTCAGAGTTTGGGAGTTATTTATTACTACAGCAAAAGCTTTTTGGAGACTGCCGTCATGATGACATGATTTAAAGTTGTTTGCAAAATGTTAACCAGATTGAAGAGCAGGAAAGTATGAGGTCCACTTTGTACAACAGTTCATTGTCAGTCACTCTAAACTGGGCAATGTCTGCCATTTCTGTAACGTCGTGAAAGAAATTAAGGCATTCAGGTCATTCAATCTCAATCCAGCAAATTAAAAAAAGAAAAAAGAAAAAAATCTCACCTGACCATCACAGGTTTGCCTGAAAAAAATCCAGGGGAAAGATATACCTCTTTATAGAAATTATGAAATTTCAGGTCCTTACGGTCATTGTTTAAAAGGTTTTTTTCTTTTTCAAAACTTCATATTGGGAAAATGCGAGAAAATACCATCACAAATGTTGGATATAATATTAACAGAAACTTGTTCTTTCTAAAGACGTTAATTTGGATTTCATACATGGGGCTATACATAGAGAAAATGTGTTTTTTTTCTTCCATATTTAATCTTTAATATCTGTGAAACTATTCACCCAATTTGAAGTCTTTTAAAGTTTGTTTATATGAGAAGCTGTAAATAAAATATCAGTCCCTCCCTGCAAAACTGTGGTTTCTGCAGGCCTCCAAATCTGCTGTGAGAGATTAGATATCTAAATATTTTAGGGGCATCCATCATTATGTTAACTTGAGCTACACTTTTGAGAGTCCATATTCATAGAGCCATAATACCAAATATTTACCCTAAAAACTGAAGGAGCTAGCTCTAGTACATTTCTAGATAATAGATTTTTTGAAATAGCCCCTCAAGAAAATGTTGCTAGAAAAACATCTAAAAACACCCCTACCTTCATCCCTGAAAGTATTTTTAGAGAAAACTAATGACAGCAGGGACCTGAAATCTTGCATAATTCCTAATACGAAGTGTATGTCTGCTTTTCCCTGGAATTTTTTTCAGGCAAATCCGAGATGGTCGGGTGCAATGCATTTGAACTGACATGGAATGACCCTTTCTGATTAAACACAAGCTAAATGTTAATGTCTCGTCATTAAAAGATTCAGCAGATCCATCATATTTAGACGAGAAAATGACACTGCTGGTTATGGGCATTGGATGTAAAGCTCTTTGAGTGGTTATTAACTACTTAGTGTTTAAGAGGCAATAAGATATTTTACAAAGCACCTTGGGAATGTGTTGCTTTTGCAGCCATCTGCATTTCTGAACTTTTCCTTTATTTTACAGTTTCTTTGGAGATTTACAGAGGAAGATTTGCATTTGTAAGTAATTTGACATGACCTTGAAGGTCAGTGCTAACCTTGACTCTAAATCAGTGTGTTACTGTCAAATTAATTCATCACAGATTTGAGGGAATATTTGGTGGTGATGCAGTGTGCACACACACACACACACACACAAAAAAAGATAATCATCCATAAACAAAGCCTTTTTGTTTTTTAATCAACTTGTAATCAGTTCCATTTGATTTACTCTTAAATCTAAACTAAAAATGTTTAAGTCATTCTTTTCAAATTGGCATTAAATGAATAACGATTTGATTTATTCTCCATTCAGGCGGAAAATTGAATTTGTACTAATTCAACCCTGAAGAATCCCAGCTGAGTGTTTATTTATTGTTGTCTCATTTTTGAGTGTGGCTACTTCAGGTCTGTATGCATATAGGTAATGTGTACTAGAGTAACCCCACTTCTATGCAGTCTTAAAATATTCAGACCCTAGCAGCTGCAGTAGCAACATCAACAACAAAGCAGCTCGGGGATGAGCTGCTTGTGTGTGCTAAGAGTGTTGGAATTTAATTTTCTATCCGATCATGAGAAATGCCTGAAGAAAAAGAGAGAGCAGGGGAGATGGTCATAACAGGGAAAGGAGCTGTGGATGACAAATCATGGTGCGAGAGGGATTCCCCTGACAGATGAATGCAAAACAGGAGAAATAAGATATGACAAGAGGAGGGAGGATAAAGAGAGTGAGCAGAGGAAAAAAAGAGTGAGAGTAGAGGCGAAATGAGGAGGGGCTGAGGGGGCAGAAGGGGGATAATGCAGAGCTGATAGAAGGTAAGACAGAGGCTGAGAAAGATAAATCGAGCCAATAAAAATAAAAAGGTGAAAAGGCTGCTGTCACTCTGCAGTAACGATAAAAGAGGCGGACTGGAGGCATGTGAGTGTTCACATGTGTGCATTTGCACATGAAGGTGCAAGGTTAAAAGGGTGGTGGAACTCCACAAAACTGTTATCTTCAAGTAAATGGGAAATACTTGTCAGTAATAACACAGCATGGTGTGCATGTGTGGGTGTCTGTGAGAGTGTGAGTGAGATGGGAAATAATGGGAAATGCTTGTTGGTGATAGCTCTGCATTAGGAGTGTTAGATCCCCAAGGATTGGAAAAAGAAACCCAAATGACAAAATCACAGCAGGGAATTTTTAACCCCCTAATGGCAGGTCTACAGCAGCAGAGACCCAGATGTGTTGGCTTCACACAGAACAGAGACATAAAAACTCTAGTAAAACTTTAAACAAAAATCCAGCTGTCTTTGAGGACATCGCAAAACCACAGATTTATTGATTCAGCACAGTATCATGTGACATCAGAATGACATGAGTGTCCAAAAAAACGTTTTGACTTACCAGCAAAGAAGACATGTTGATGGAAAAAAACAACCAGATGAGTATATTTTTTATGGGCCAATATAATAAATAATTATTTTATGTTTTTCTACAATTTAGTTTTTAATTTAAGTTGTCATTGTAATCACTCTAGTCATGCAGGGCCTAAAAAGGACACCATAACCCTGATCCGCTCCCCAACCCTGACCATTTTGCCTGTTAAACACCAAGCAAAAAGCTGAAAATATAGACAAGACACGCTAAACTAGTGCCTGAAGCTGCATGCTATTTATAGGCAATTTGATGCTATACATGAATTTAAGTGAATTTGGAGTCATTTTAAATCCTCTACAATAGCTGTGTTGTCATATTAGAGGCCTACAATGAGCGGAAAATCTTTAACTAAGCTTATTACTAATTTTTGACTTTTTCAATAAATATTGTGCTTAGTCATGTTGACATGCTGATACATATTCACATGAAAGTCTAAACTGTGGCACAGCAGTAAAGCCCTCAAGAGACTCTAGCATGGCTGAATTCCTGTAAATAAAATTTCAATTATGACAGTGCAGTGTGTTGTAATAATGGAAAATAAACATAGTAACTTCTGGTTTTGCAGTCTACAGTCACACTGTTGGTGCTACAAGAGCAGATTTATGTTGCTACGTGCCGTTAACTTTTTTTTTTTTTAACATGGACTTAAGTACTGAACATTTCTTGGAACTGCATCCTATTCAGCAGCTGGTTCCGACAATAACAGTCTTTAAGCTGCCAGCTCCCTACCAAGTTCATGAGATGTCCGACTGTGGTGACGTGAGGATAGTGGAGTTAATAATGCACGAAAATCTAGATCTTCAACTCTGTGATTTTCAGCAAACCTTCCTGATTTGCAGCAGTTAATGGCTGTTTACAGGTTTTGAAGTGTGGAGATGACTGTGTCAGAAACTGCAAACCCCATGTAAACCGGGGTGTATGATGGTCTGGCTGAGGTATGAATTTCACTTGTATTTGGCTGGTAGACCTGTCATTAAATAAAGCCATGATAAATCCTTAACTTAAAATAATAATAATTGGTTATGTTGTGTAGAATTAATGAGGCTATATCAAAATACTGCAGTTATACAGTATACGTCATATAAATATGTGTGTAGTTCATGTGTGAAAATTGCTTTAAACTCATTTTGTGGGGACTTGTTGCACCTAGTGTTTGTGAATTAAGTGTTTCATGAACCTTCATCAACATTAAGTGCTAATTTATTCAAGTAACTCAGGTGAGGACGTGGTAGATCTACAGATTTCATATGGCTCGTCTTCCAACAAGATACAATTAGGTGCATTTGGACAGTGATACATGATTTTTTTGTAATTTTGCCTCTGTACAGAACCACAGTAGATTTTAAATCAAACAATCAATATGTGATTAGAGTGCAGACTTTCAGCTTTAAGTCAAGGGGTTTGACAAAAGTACTGCATCAAATGTTTAGACATTACAGCCATTCTTATACATAGTCCCCCATTTCCAGAGGCTCAAAATTAATTGGACAATTGATTGATAAGCAGTTTCATGGCCAGGTGAGGCCTGTTCCCTCATTATTCCATGACAAATTATGAAAGATCTGGAGTAGATTCCAAGTGTTGAACTTGCATTTGGTAGTTGTTCACTGGAGCTCTCAATATGAGGTCCAAAGAGATGCTGATGCAAGTAAAGGAGGCCATATTTAGGCTGGAAAAAAAACATAAAACTATCAGAAAGATAGCAAAAATATTTATGAATGCTCACAGTGCCCAACAATCTGGTACATTCTTAAAAAGAAAGAATGCACTGACCAGCTCAGCAACACCAAAAGACCTGAAAGACCACAGAAGACAACTAAAGTGCATGATGACAGAATTATTTCCTTGGTTAAGAAAAACAACTTCACAACATCTAACCAAGTCAAGAACACTCTCAAGGTGGTAGGTGTATCATTGTCAAAGTCTACAATCAAGAGACTCTTTCATGAATGCAAATACAGAGTTTACAACAAAGTGCAAACCACTGGTTACACTCAGGAACAGGAAGGCCAGATTAGACTTTGCCAGAAAACATCTAAAAGAGCCTGAACAGTTCAGGAAAATAAATTCTTTGGACAGATGAAACCAAGATGAACTTGTATCAGAATGATGGGAAGGCAAAATATGGAGAAGGAAAGGAGCAGCTCATGATTTGAAGCATACCACATTATCTGTCAAACATGGTGGACGCAATGTAATGGCATGGGCGTGTATGGCTGCAAGTAGAATTGGGTCACTAGTGTTTATTGATGATGAGACTGCTGATAGAAGCAGCAGGATGAATTGTGAAGTGTACAGGGCTATACTCTCTGCTCAGATTCAGCCAAATGCTGCAAAACTGATTGGACAGTGCTTCTCAGTACAAATGGATAATGACTCAAAGCAAACTGCAAAAGCAACCCGAGTTTCTCAAAACAAAGAAATGGGATGTTCTTCAATGGCCAAGTCAGTCACCTGATCTCAACCCGATAGAGCATGTTTTTCTGTTACTGAAAACAAAACTGAATGCAGAGAGACCCACAAACAAGGCCTGGCAGAGCATCTGAAGGAAGGAAACACAGCATTTGGTGCTGTCCATGGGTTCTAGACTTCAGGCAGTCATTGACTGCAAAGGAATTTCCTCCAATAAACAATAAAGTTATGTTTGCTTGTCTGTTTACTTCTCAATCTCTGAAAATGGGGTACTAAGTATAAAAATAGCTGTAATTCCTGAACAGTTAATGTAATACTTTTGTTAAACTCCTTGAATTAAAGCTGTATATTTTAAATCGAACACTAACATATTGATTGTTTCATTTAGAATCCACTGTGGTGATGTATAGAGGCAAAACTGACAAAAAAATAAATAAAAATAAATAAGTCTGTCATTGTCCAAATAACTGATACATGATAAAATTTTTCTGCATCAGCTGTGGAATTCCTGAACTTTCTTCTTTAATAACTCAGTTGGTATTCAAGTTTGTATCAAGTCTGAAATACAAAACCTTCCTTGACTTAAAAAAAAATAAAATTAAAAAAATTAAAAAAAAAAAAATTAATAAATTTTGCAATTTAGCCCAGATTCTCATTGTTTCATGTAAAATGCTTGTTTTTTTTTTTTTTAGTCCAGTTCAGTATGTTTCACTATGGATCCTGTATTGTAAAATAAACCATTAAAAAATGCAATGAAATCCAAAAAAGTGGCCAACATCAGTTCCATGATTTGGTTGAAAATGAACCTAACAGTCTACTGTAGAAAGTGTAGGATTGAGATTACTGGATAAATAACCACAGACAGAGACAGAAGATTGAGCATTGATGTTTTACTAGAAAAAAGAAAACCAATGAAAAGAAAGAAATAAAGGAAGAAAGAACCGGTGTTAAAGCCAGAGCGTTGACAGCCCAGCAGTCAGCTTTTTGCTGTCTTCGCACGAAATCTTACGCTCTGGTTGTGAAAAAAATAAAAAATAAAATAAAAAAAGGCAACAGTATCATGTGAGGTTGAACTGCCTGGTGTTTCTGGTCTGGTGAGCTGGATTAGTGATAGCTGTAGAAACCCACTATTTGAGCAGTTTTTCTCATGCTGAATTGATGCAGCACTGCTGTAGGCTACTGATCTCCACAGCTTAGAAGCATGTGGAAAATGTCTACCTTATTGGTTTCATTTATAAATTGTTTTGTCTGAAATACATTTTGATTCAAGATATTCTTTTCTGTTTATGCGTTTGTTTGGCTTGAATACATCTGATGCAGGACTAATACACGACGAGGTGTGAGTCCAACAAAGAAGGTTACAACACAAAAGGAATGCAACGTTCAGAGCAAAGAGCTAGAAGAAACTCAGATTGTCAACTGGTGTCTCAGGTTCTTGATTAATCTCTGTCCTGTTACTTTGCAGTGGATTTAGGGCAGGAAACAAAATAATTTGTCAGTCTTGAGATGCACTATGTACAGAGCGTTTGTTGTACATATGTTAGGGGAGATGCAAGCTGAAGGAGAAGAAGACAAAACAAAGGAAGGAACAGTGGAGACCTAAATAAGTGAGAGGTAGGATAAAGGACAAACCCTAAAATAAAAAACAAAACAAAACAAAGCAAAAAAAAAAAAACCTAATTTAAGGACAGGAGAAATGAGAAGGGCAGAAAACATAAACATTTCATTCTCACATACAGTATCAGACTGTATTATGACACAGATCCTAAGCATCATGCTACAGTGTATTACAACAAAGGAACTGCTCTAATGTAATTCCATCATCTTTTTCCCTTTTTCTACAATTTCCTCAGACTTTAAAGGGGCGGTGTGCAGGATTTAGGAGGGGCTCTGTTAGCAGACATTTAATTAGACATTAATAATTTTATTTTCATCATTGTACCTTTAACTACGAATCGTGTTTTCAAAACCGTAGAATGAGCCCTTCGTACATACCTTCAGTGGAGCTTGCCACGTTTGTACAGAAGCCCTGAATGGACCAAACAAATGCCAGAAGGCCTTTGTGTTTTTCTGTCGAAGTGACGTCCACTGTAGGTTGTCCTACAGTATTTGGTTGGTTGCAATCTACAACCTCACAGCTAGATGTCACTAACTCCTACACACTGGTCCTTTATTGCAATGTGTACTTTTCTATTTTCAGGTCCAAAAAAACAAAAAACAAAAGTACCGTCCCGTTATAGATTTGGGGGATAAAATGGCCAATTGGAGTTCAAACCCTGTTCAGTTTGAACATGTATCCGACTCACATATGGTGAGAAGACAGATAAGAAAACGTGATGACAAAATGTGATAGGAAATGCTACACTCTTGAAAATGCCCCAAATTATTTCCCAGCAGTACAGCAGTTACATTGGTCCACCGCCTCTACATGCCTACCTAAATGCATTGCCATTGTGTGGGCTTCAGTCATAAATAGTGGCATCTTTACATTGTTTCAAGGGCCTTTGCAACTAATGAAACAAAGATTTCGGGGTAAAGACACTATTAGACAATGAAAAGCAGTGAATGACTAATAGTGCTGGAGTGATCACTCTGAGCTGACCCTGTGTATGCAACTATGTATGTGCACATGTTTCCATGTGTGTGTCCCTGTGAGTGCCAGATGGACATTCAGTGTTGTTTAGGACACACAAAAACTGTGGTATTTAAATATTTTCAAGTTATCAAAAAACAGCCATATAACAGAATGTATGCCATGGCCTCTGACAATCAGTGATCAATGTTTTCTATAGCTCTCTATAGACGTATATATATATATTTATATATATATATATTTATTCATTTGTATTATATATAATATGTAGATTTATAAAAAAAGATTTTATCTTAATTACAAGTAGTGGCATTTTTTATATTCATTATTGCAATGAATTGTTATCTAAGATGATTAAAAAAAGACAGGTGAATTCTGTTTTGCTACGCAGTTATTTACAACAGTTTTAAAAAGCAAGCTTTCTGATATGGTACCTTTTCCCAGCGACTGGAAAAGACAGAGGATCTCAAATAACAACCAAACTGCCCATTAGAGTCAAAAATTGGAAATTGTACCGGTTGGCCTTTCTAGTTCAAATATCAGTTGCCTTTTCCATTAGTGAGCTATTTAGATAAATTATTCAAGATACATGTGGAAAAGGAATTTGTTCCCATTTTAAAGATTTTACTCCCACATATTTTAAACTGTATTTTTTCTCTCACTCACTTCTTTTGCAAACCTCTGCAAGATCCTAGTTTTCAGGCTGAGAAACACTTTGTTAGGAAGCCATTTGAGATCTGCCCATGTATTTAATTTTTTTTTTCTATTTATCACTGGATATACAGCTTCAACCTCACCCCCTCAGCAAAAAAGTACTCATCACTTTGCTATTTAGAATTTCTACTGTCATGGTGATGGTGTTGATGAAGGACTTCATGGACTACCATGTTTTTTTTTTCTATTACAAACCCCTGCTTGTTCTGTGTTTTGGAGGTTACTTATGTTCTGTATTGATTAACTCGCTGCTTTGGGGGCGAGAAATGATTCTATAAGCATTTTCATTCAGTTTGAACAGTCCATGACAAAGTAGAGGGCTCGCACAGTCCGAATGTTCAGGCTTACAGTTTTCTGGTCTTCTAAGGGTTATGCTAGCTGGCACTCAGTCTTTGCAGGCAAGTTAAATTGATGATGACCATGATGATGATGATGACGAAAACAATGTTTGTCGATTTAGTAAGGCGTTATTAAGGGGTGTGGCTCATTGGCCAACACTGTCCAATGAAGAGAGAGCAGGAGCAAAGTTGTTTGGTTGTCTAATTTATTTTTTTTTTTAAACGTCAGCTGTGATCATCATCTTTATCACTATCATCATCATGATCAGTTTTATGGTCGTGTTCACAGCTCACAGTTCATGTAAATGTGTGCTGGCTTTCCCGCTGGTTCGACGATATCACGATGGCAACTTCCCAAAAAAATAAAAAAACAAAGAATGCTGCAGGCAAGTGTGATGTCATAGTTGTCCAATGTTCTGTTTCTACACCGTTCACTCCACAGCTGTATTTCATTAGTCTCTTGTAAAATGAGTCAGTGGCAGCAGGAAAGTGAAATGATGATGCAGTGTGTGTTTGTCTAAAAACGTGTTTCTCTGTATCTGAATATTTGAGTTTCTGTAGCTATAATCATGTACGTGCGGGTGTGTGTGAATCTTTTTTTTTAATTTTTAAAATTTTTTGTATGTAAGTGTGTGTTTGTGTCTTTGTCAAAGTCTATATGTTTGTGTGTTGTTAAGGCACGGCAGGTGTTTTTTGGTTTTCAGGGCAGTCCAGAGGAGACCACTGCAAGGCCGGGGTGTCGGAGGGAGGCGTGGCCAGCATGCACAGCTTTGGGGCAGTCTGGCGTCAGGACGCGGCCATTCTCCCCCACACTTCCTGTGATGGACAGACGAGCCTTGTTCCGCATGGCTTCAGAAAAAGACAGCTATATGAGGAGAGATGAAGGGGAGGACAGGAGAAGGGGTAGAAATAGCAGAGTGGAGATGCTTGTTGAAAAAAGAATCTCATAGACATAAAAACTGTATAGCAAATGCAACGACAAAAAAAGGACGTGTACATTTCTGTACAAACACATGCGCAAAAAGCACTTACACATGCATGTGCCTGTACACACACTACACACAAGTAGGCTAACGAATAAAAAAGTCTAAGGGCGCAATCACATGAATATATAAAATATTTTGAAAGGTTAAAACCATACTGACAAAGTTTCGCTGTTTGCATTTTTGTAGTTGTTCTAACATTTGAATTATTGTATAAGCAAACTAGTGCTAAAGCAATTAAATAATTGATTTAATTAATTATCAAGCTAATCAGCAGCAACTCTGGTCAGTGATTCTTCTTTTAAATAACCGATCAAATGAAAATTCCAAACATTTGGTGCTTTCAATTTCTCAAATCGAGTATGTACTTGATTTCTCTGTTACACTTTTTTTTTTTTCCAGTACATGTCTTTGTATTTAAGATTGTTCATCAGAAGTAACAAGGACTATGAAGACATTAGCCTGAGTTTTGGAAAATTCTAGTCAGCATTTTTTGCTATTTTTGATTGACTGATTACTCAAAAGGACCATTAGATTAATCAGTGATACCGTATTTAGGTAACACTTTACAATAAGGGACACAAACACTTGTTTAGTTGGTAAATGAATAAATAAGGAATGACCCAGTAGTTAATGAGTTAGTCATCAGGACTTCCCTAATAACTCCTGATGCTGGATTTTATGGTATAAAAATCATTATTTACCAAAAACCCAGCTGAGAGACACTACTTAACTCATTAGATCCTCATTACTTCAGGATTGCTTGACCATTACCTTTAGGCATCCCCTCAATTAAAGTGAAGCAAGTGAAGCATCTTGCTTAGTAGTCAGTAAGGTCATATGTAGCTAAATGGGTTTTTGAGTCCCTTACTGTAAAATGTTGACCAAATATGACTAAGTACAGTCATAAAGCTCCCTTCTTTTTAATTAAACAAACAATAAAAAATCTCATGGATTTCAGTTCATTAGCTTGCTAATTGGAAAATGTTTTGAAATGACCTTTTTTAAAGGTGACCTGTGGAGTTTTATTAAAAACAAACAAATGTTTAAATTTAAAGTCTTTTTTAAAAAGCAAAAAAAAAAAAAAAAAAAAAAATAAAACAAAAAAAAAAAAAAAAAAAAAAAAAAAAAAGCAATTTGACCTTGAGAGTAATTAATCAGAGAATTTTTTTTATAGTATTATTTAATTCATGACATTCAAATCAGTGCCCTAGAGATGCCTAAATTGTCAACATTAGGAAAACCTTTTGCCATTTCATCTTTGATTGTGACATCTACATATGCATTTCTCCTTTGTCATGATATGCCAGGATTGTGACTGAGTGTGTTATTTAAGGTGCTTCAGCCTTCCCACAACTGCTGCACATCTGCAAGCAGCTTTGCAACCCACCTCCACCCCATCTCCTCCTTTCATGCTCTGTCTGACTGAATCAGGGGTAAATCTGTTGTCCTTAATGCCTGCTCAATTCTATATTGGGGCTCTTGCTTGTGCTCATCCTGCCTGCAGCTTTTCATGTATGCAGATGGAACTGCGGGGAGGTGTGCTCTCTCTGCCTTATGCTTTCCACACATACGTAAGGAAGGGCGGGGAGTTCCCAGAAGAGAACCATACCCTCCAAATATAAACCACTGCAAATGGAAATAACATCTTTACACTATAGTGGTGCTGACTGAACTCTAATTTGCATTTTACTTACTAGCACTTCTTCCCTGTTTTGTAAATTGCTGTGCTAAGCGAATACTTGTGTGGGTCCATGTGCATTCTTGTGACACAAACAAAATAAAGACAAAAAGATAAAAAAAAAACGTACATTGTGCTACTAATGTTAAAAAACTCCACAGGAAACCTTTAAGTTTGTTTTTCTACACCAAATTATTGACTATCTAGAGAACATCATAAAATCTTTTGATATTTTAGCATTTATTTTTATATTGGAAAATGCTCTAATCCTCTTTTGAATTACTTAAAACAGATCAGGTGTGAAAGCACCCTAAACTGCACATTCAAATCTCACTAAAAGGCTACAACACTGTGCAAATGCTACAGTAGCATACAGAAGCAGGCAACAATCAACAAACATGTACATAGTAGACAATAGGGTTTGTGTTGTAGACATCTGCATTTCATAGGTGACCATGCATTTTTGGGTTCTGGGTTACAATAATCTGAAAGACTCAGGTGTGGATTTGGAAGGATAGGATTGGAATGGTGAGGACTTTGGAAAGACAAAGGGAAAACAGGAAAGAGTGATTTTTCTTTCAAGGTTTCAGATTTATAGAGAGGGAGTGACTGACTATACTGCTCAGAGTCGGGTGACACTTCACACAGACGAGCTACTCTGGGATGTTTCATTGACACTTTTCTTACAATTTCTCTGCCACTAACTTATGTTAGAGGGTTTTACATTGAAGGCAATGACCACCCAGAGACGATAATTTGTTGAAATGATGCTAGGAAAGTACAAAGTAAATTTCGTAAACTTAAAAACTGGATGTTCCGTTTCTGAGCAAACAGACATCATACAGTCTTATATTAACTTTTGGGTACTTGCATTGGAAGAATAGATATGAAAACAATACTGTGTATGGTAATGATCAGGGAGAAAGTAAAATAAATGTGTTCCCCTTTCTTTTTTAAGGGCTGTGAAGAAGATATGGAATTTTTAAGGAACCTATACATTTCATTTCTTTTGCGTGGTACTATTGCTATTTCAAATATTCTTGGATGATGGCTAGCAGACCATAATCATTCGGGGAATTGCTGTTAACATGAGCGTTATTGCTTTTGAGTGTGGTCCAAAATGGTCCACTCTCAAAGTGGTTTATCTTTGGCAAACTCTAGATCTCGTTCAAAACTGGCAATGTATGTTAATAGCCAATATTCAGTGTCTGTGCATTTAGCTCTCTTTATTTTTGTGTCCGTATTGATCCTGCAACTTTCCTCAAGGTGAGCATCAAGTATGACCTCATAATGCCTCTAAATGGTTTGCTAAACAGGCCAATAAAATGGAGTTCAGTGTTTCTTTTCACCTCACTTAATTGCTATTTTATAAAACAATAAACATGAGTCATGTTGCAACCACATCACCGAGTAGCCGTTCCATATGAAGTATTTGCTTCATCAATTATTCTTCTGCATTAAAACTAAGTAAGTAACTGGGCTGTTTTGAAGTTGTCAGGGCTGGAATAAGCCAAAGTGCCTTTTTTATCTGTCTGCAGTAAGGGTGCACAACTCCAGTTAATGGATGACACAATACAGGCACAGTATAGATAATAAACAGTGTCAGCTAAAAGCCAGCAGAGCTCAGACTGGTAAATTCAAAAGGAGTAAACTAACTCTAGTTATTGTGCACAGATTATTTACATTCACCCTTTTTAATAATAAAGCGTTTCTGCTGTGTTCACCCCTGGGGGCATGGGTGTTGGTTGGGAACATTCAATATAGACTCACTGGCCACTTTATAAGGTACACCTTGCTAGTACAGGGTTGGGCCCCTTTTGCATTCAGAACTGCCTTAATTCATTTCAGAGATTTTGATCCATGTTGACATGATTGCGTCACACAGTTGCTGCAGATTTGTTGGCTGCACATCCACGATGTGAATCTCCCGTTCCACCACATCCCAAAGGTGCTCTATTGGATTGAGATCCAGTGACTGTGGAGGCCATTTGAGTACAGTGAACTCATTGTCATGTTCAAGAAACCAGTTTGAGATGATCTGAGCTTTGTGACATGGCATGTTATCCTGCTGGAAGCAGCCATCAGAAGATGGTACACTGTGGTCATAAAGGGATGGACATGGTCAGCAACAATCCGTTTAAACAATGCCAAATTGATACTAAGGGCCCAAAATGTGCTAAGAAAATACCCCCCACACTATTACACCACCACCAGCTGTGTGAACCATTGATACAAGGCTGGATGGATCCATGCTTTCATGCAGAAATCGAGACTCATCAGACAAGACAACAGTTTTCTTCTGTTATCCAATTTTGGTGAGCCTGTGTGAATTGTAGCCTCAGTTTCTTGTTCTTAGCTGACAGGAGTGACCCGGTGTGGTCTTCTGCTGCTGTAGCCCATCTGCTTCAAGGTTCAACATGTTGTGTGTTCAGAGATACTCTTCTGGATACTTTGGGTGT
>VUQI01056415.1:0-13648 GCA_015106735.1 Paratilapia polleni | reverse complement strand
TAGGCTGGACTATTGTAATTCATTATTATCAGGTTGTTCTAAAAGCTCCCTGAAAAACATTCAGTTAATCCAGAATGCTGCAGCCAGAGTACTGACAGGGACTAGAAAGAGAGACCATATTTCTCCCATATTAGCTTCTCTTCATTGGCTACCAGTTGAATCATCATATCTTAAAGACCTCATAGTACCATACTCTCCCAATAGAGCACTTCGCTCTCAGACTGCAGGCTTACTTGTGGTTCCTAGGGTATTTAAAAGTAGAATGGGAGGCAGAGCCTTCAGCTTTCAGGCCCCTCTCCTATGGAACCAGCTCCCAGTTTGGATTCGGGAGACAGACACCTCTCTACTTTTAAGATTAGGCTTAAAACTTTCCTTTTTGATAGAGCTTGTAGTTAGGGCTGGATCAGGTGACCCTGACCCATCCCTTAGTTATGCTGCAATAGCCCTAGGCTGTTGGGGGCTTCCCATGATGCACTGAGCCTCTTCCTCACTTCCTTTCAATCTCCATTGCATTTAATCATTAGCTTTTATTAAACTCTGTCTCTCTCCCATAGTGTGTCTTTTGTCCTGTCACCCTCTGGTCTCTTCTGTTTGCCCTCATCCTCAACCGGTCGTGGCAGATGGCTGCCCCTCCTTGAGCCTGGTTCTGCTGGAGGTTTCTTCCTGTTAAAAGGGAGTTTTTCCTTCCCACTGTTGCCAAGTGCTTGCTCATAGGGGGTCGTCTGAGTGTTGGGGTTTTCTCTCTAATTTGTAGGGTCTTTACCCTAAATATAAAGCGCCTTGAGGCGACTGTTGTTGTGATTTTGCAATATGTAAATAAAATTGAATTGAATTGAATTGTATTGAAGTGACGGACATGTCTGCAAACACTGTCCAGCTACTCTCCAAGCTGTAAGGAAACTAGGCAGGCACGCAGGCACACTAGCAGGCACGTTCAGCTGGGAGTGCGACAAACTGGAAATGGAGACCATTTGCCTTCAAAGTAAAATTTGGGCCTTTTGGTACAAGTTGGCTGCCTTGCTGAGGCCCAACTTTTACTTTGAAGGCAAATGGTCTCCATTTCCGGTTTGCATTGCACTTTTTCAAGTTTTGCTACCACTCGGCTAGTAGTTAGGGAGTATTTGCAGACAAACATGAAAAACTACAGGCCACCGCTGCAATCTGCAAGCAGCCAAAGTAATTACTAGGAGGTTTTTGGCGCAGCACCTTCTTTGCAACTGATTTCACCCAGTGACAGCCAGCAACCTCCAGAAACCACTGCCAACCAGTCAGGGAATACATATTTTTCCCTAGTAGCCGGTGGTTATATCACGTCCAATGTGGTGGACAACTGTTGAGCAATGTGCGCATGACGTCTTGTGAGAAACCTCAATAGATGAAAAAATATCCACACAGCACATACATTGACACAACTCTTAAAATATTCATATCATGAAATTTTATTGCTGTTGTTTGTTAACTACAGTGGTATTGCTAGCAATTGCAAAGGCACCACACACAAAGTTCACAAAGGCTATTGTACCGATAGCTCAAAGTGACCTCAGTGCTGCTCACAGGCCACCATCTCTACTATTCAAAACATAATGCTGTGCCTGTGAGCAAGAGCTTCTTTTATTATTGTACTGCGATAACTGATATTGTTCTCCCGCCAAATCAACTGAGAGCCACAGAATTCACTTTTAATCACTTTTAAGACTTTTTTTTTCAGCCCACCCAAACAGACCTCTCTCACAAACACATCTGCTTAACTGCTCAAAGCAAACCATCATAGATTTGGTAA
This sequence comes from Paratilapia polleni, assembly GCA_015106735.1. NCBI lineage: Eukaryota > Metazoa > Chordata > Actinopteri > Cichliformes > Cichlidae > Paratilapia > Paratilapia polleni. The sequence continues at coordinate 11,868 of VUQI01056415.1, read as the reverse complement.
GTATAATTGTCTTCTAAAATCAAAAGAAGGGACACACATTGCCTTGTGGCCTATTTTGTAAGCTACAGTGACACACTCAAATTTGCAAGCTAGGACATGATCACCACCTGTAAATATAAGCTGTGCATTACAGAGAATTACAGACTAACACTCTGACAAAAGCCTCTTGAATTAATACTGCATGCCTATTAAGCAGAGGGGATTGTCCAGCTCTCTTGGTAGCTTCCCTCTCAGCAGCTTTAATAGCTGTCTTGCTTTCATAGTGATGCGGCTAAGGGTTAGGGAAGATAATCCATCTATGGTCTTCAATGCAACTATGTGTAGTGGGAGTTTATTAAAAACTAAAATTTAGGTAGGCAACAAGTCTGTTTCTTTTATTTTAACTCTGAGGCAACAGCATTCATACAAAAAGTATGAGGAGAGGCCCAGATGGCTGTGGTTCATATTTTACTTGGAGGGGTAGTGTTTGGTTTGAAGTTGCAAGAATCAGATTTTGAAGCTTTGCCCTCCATATTTCTTAAAACGACAAATGAAGTAAAAGATCTCTGTGTCATTCTAATACTTAAAAGTTCTAATTTTCATTATTATAGTTGGATTTTTCCTGCCATAGTCACGTTTGGTAATTATCTCTGTGTCTCTTTAGCTAGCAGCAGTCCACCTATGCATTCTTGTGATCCAGTGCTTTTTTTTTTGTTTTGTTTCCAATTGATAACACCACCCTGTATCATATTTGATGTATGAAATCTAACACTTGTTCTTTACTAATTTTGGGTTGCTGATTTAAAAAATAATATCCATTTTGCTCTATCACATCATGTTTTTTTTCACAAGTGGCAACTGCAAACATGATCCAGGTTTTTTGCTGTATCTGTGGATGCTTCACTACATCCAAACAGCGACAAAACAACTGATTTTGTGAAAAAGGGCATACTTTGCTTATTTTGGTATGAAATTGGTCAACCGAGACAAGCCATGGGCATTCAGTTTGCATGTGTGGAAAATCTCTGAGCATGGACTAAGGAAAACAGAAGGCTTAGGTTTTGATAATCCAATGGTATGGAGGAAGCCACAGAATCACTTTGATGACTGCTACTTCTGTTTAGTCAATATTTCAAGATACAGTTCCAAAACTAAATCATTGATCAGTTACCCTAACATAAAATGTGTCCTACTGCATAATTACTTTGCATCCGTGCCAACTGGTCATTTGGTTCAGTTAAAAGAAACCTATGAAAATATGCAAATTGTGCTGAAGAAGCTGAAATACAATGAGCACATATGTGAAAAAAATAGATTCCCATTTTGTGACAAAACTGTTTGTGACTGAATATTTTTATTGGTATTTTTGAACTCAGCATCATTGAATTAGGTAATATCAACTATTTTCTGGAACACAGCAGAAATTTTAATTTTTGATGTAGAGCAGTGTAACATCTCACTATTCATTGTTCACTCACCTTAAACTATATAAGAAATGTATTAAGCTAGTGCTAATGCATAGAGGACATTTCCTCAGGAAGACCAGTCCCAATAAAACGTTGTGCCAGAGCTTTAGATTTTTATTAGGCCAGTTCGATACCGTCAAATTAAAGGCTGCTAAGTTTTCCCTTGTGCATAAAATGAGCTATTTAAATAGGTTGCCCTGGCTTTCTTAATTGTCTTGCTTGTTGTCTGGGCATCACCTCCAGAGTAATAAACCTGCATGCCAGAAGGTGGTCCCTGCACTCACTGCCATAGGCCATGCAAGGCTTCTAAGATCAAGTAGTAATGATGCTGTTTAAACATTGTTGGGCTTACAAAGCACACAAATGACGTGTCTCCTCTCTCCTTATGTGCAATGTCCTTACTGGACATAAGCTTTAAGCCAGCTCTAAAGAAATAAAGGAGACAGTATGAAAGGCAGAATCCAACCTTAAGAACCTCAGGTCCACTGAAACAAGAGCACCAGTTTGTGCAAAGTATATATAGGAAGGATAACCAGAGTGCTTTCAGCTCAGAAGCTCAGCTAGTGAGATCAGAAGCAATTGAATACAGGTCTTCTGAAGAATCATTACACTTTCCATGACTGAAGTTGATGAAATAATCTCTTCATCACTTAGAAGACCTCTAAGTCATGATAACCACCTGTGAGGAAATCTCAGTCTAGCCGTACACTGTTCAAACCATGAATTCTTGCAGGAATGCAAGAATATAAAAGAGAACACTTAGGAAATTAGGTCTTTCAAACAATAGCATGCAATGCATTTCAAGTCCAACGGCAATTAAAATGGTTTTTATTTTCATATATATCATTTCATTTTCATTCTCAAACACTTTTAATATTTTTGCATGCACCTATCACACATGACAGTCAATCAATTTGTCTCAAGTAGTAATAATCAACAAAAAACCATTACTGGATCTGGGATGTCCTGACAGGAGCGCATTTTAGATTTTTTTTTTTTTTGTTTGTTTGTTTTACAATTCAGTCACTTCTGCAACGCTGACCAATATGAGTGCTCCATCAAGCAGGCAGTTGTTTTTTTTTCTACTGCTCTGCTGTGTTCAACTGTAAACATGGCAAAATGAAAGAGAGAGGATGTTAGGAGTGTAGCTAGGTGCATACACACTGCTTTGGCTGACATTATCTGTTTACATTCTTTTTCTGGAAATTGAAAGGTAGCACCTCCTTCACAATGACACCATGCACATCATGAAAGATGGCAAGCATGTCTGATGGGGAATCATATTTTATGACTCAAATCTGACACAGTGATCATCAAAACAGACACAAATATTGTGTAGTTTGAGCCTGGCATAAGAGCTAACACTGCATAAACAAAGAAGCACTAAAAACAAGAAGAAACAGTTCTCCAGCAATTTGTCCAACATCTTGTAACAAGAATTACAAGAAAATACATAGGGAAGCACACAATCATTCGTATTTTGTCTGGATGCAAAGATATTGATGGCACTGGTAGATTCCCTACAGGAGTCTCTCAGTGGTCGTGACGCAAGTTGCTCTCAGTGATTTTAAGAGTGCATTGCTCCACAATAAAATCAGTGAAGCTGGTGGGAGTGCAAACTCCCTTACCTGTTTGTGGGAGAAACTACTGACACACTGTGGCATTGTGCAAATCGATACATGTTGGTTCTGCATGAGGCGGAACAAGTGTCAAGGTAAGAAACACTGTAGACCAATCAAGATAATGTGTGTGGGACTAACTGCATGGCTACCCACTTTCTGTTTACTTTGCAGGAGAACTGATGGAACCACTAACAGGATATTAGGAGGGTATTTGAGCCCAGCAACAAATAGATGGGCAACTGTAGGTCATTTTCTACCCTATTTAATATTTTGAGTCAGGCTATTTATATGATATGCAATTATTCAACACTAGCAATTACTGAAATCATTAATAATAAACCATGATTTTTTTTCGTCTATTGGAACACCTACGCAGGTGCACAGAGCCCATTTTTAGCAACCTGTGTTCCAATCACATATTGTGTTATTTAATGCAAGTGTATCATGTTAAATGACTAAGTGATCTGTAGAAAATGCCTTTTCCAAACAAAGCTTAAAACTGTGTTGATTAAATACAATACAATACAATACATTTAGGTAGTTTAGTGTATGGAGCACCAGCCTTTCAGGTGTAGTCTCAAAGGAAACTCTGATTTAGAAGAGTATTTTTACACAGGTTTCATTTAGCAATATGTACTATTGCCATTACCAAAAAGTGCAAACTGGCTCTAACCACAAAAGAAAGAGAGGTGGTTGAACTACATCAGTCATATTAAACCACAAAACACCAGTCTCAATGTGAGCAGAGTAGAGGCCTGTCATGGATGCTGGTCTTCTGCTGGTTCATTTCTTCTTTTTTTGCCTTGAGATCATGTAGAGGAAAAATGTACTTACATGTTGGGAATTGTGCACAAGATTAAAAAAAAAAAAAATTTAATTATTAAAGAGCTATAAAGATAAGGATTTAGCAAGATTACAGCAAACACAACTGGGCCAGTATTGCGGTTTTAGGTGATAGTGTGAACAGAATCTGAAAATATATTCAATATATTCAAGTTCCCATGCAAGGAGTAATGGTTCTTTTTTTCCCTTTCTTTCTTTACTTTTTTTTTTAAAGATGAAGGAGAAGAAGAAGAACCAGATTCACTGTGCTTTCCAAACCACAACATATATACCCCAAAAGGCCTCTGTAGTGAAGAAATACCAGAAATAATAATATAATTTATAGTGATTGTCACAGTTCACTGCTCCAGTAATCCCTCTGGTTGGTGATGGCAGTGATGTTTGCAATGGAAACTCCCTTTTGCCCTGTGGTCCTCGACCTTGTTTGATTACAGTTCATCAAGTGTATTTTTCCTCAGTACATTCTTTTGTCCATTTCCATCATGCCACTCTTTCTGTCAATTTCAACCAACTTCTCTTTAGCTGCCACAGCTTTACTCCAGTATCAGCAGTAAACTGGGCCACCTCAAATTACTGGAAAATTACTTTGGAGTGAGAGAAACACAGATACACTGGGAGTATTGGGAAGGGCAATCTCTGAACATGGAGAGTTGAAATTCCCTGGGAAAACAGATGGCATGGTATTCCATACTTCATTAATCACCAGCCAGGGTGACAGCTAGACCTAATTGAAAAGGCAGGAGTATTGAGCCAATCTCTCCTTTTTCTTGTATACACCTTGAAATGTCATTTTTAAAATATATATATTTTATAAATTTCCCCCTTCATCAGTCCCACTTCTCTAAATATTCTTTGTCACATCCCATACACATTGCGTTCTTGCTTTTCTTCCACAATACCCTTTACTAAAAACATATCAACCAGTAGCATTATTTTCTGAAATGCATGGGAACAGAAAATAATGCATTTAACAGACATGACATTTGTGTACATTTTTTTAGCAATAATTAATAGTTCAGTTGTGTACTTCCAAGATATACCATGGCAGCCAGTGTAATGCAGGGCTGTCCCACTGTACTATGAAAATGTCGGTAGAGAACGGTACAGCAGAGAAAAAAACATCACAGATTAACATTTTGGTTATTTATTTTCAAATAATGATTACTGTAACAGTCAAGGTCCTAAATGTTACCAAAATTAAAACTTGTTGAGTTTTTTATTCTTAAGTATTCCAAAAAAGTCCAAAAAGTTCCAGAATTACGTCCATAAAGAGCAAAAAAAAGTACCATATTTATCCAGTACAAGGTTGGCTCCTTATAATGCTCTTCCTGTGTGTGCGCATAGGTACACAGTTCAGCAGCAAGCCAAACTCCATTCAAGTAAATACAACAGTTAGGAGTGTCCAACCTCCAGCTGCTTTATAGGCAGCATCTTCATGTACAATATCAGTAGTAGTAGTGAAAGTGAAGAATAGAAATAAATGAATACACTAAGAAGGATGCATAATCAACTTATATGCTCAAAGTGTATAAGTACTATACATATAGTATACTGTACATATCTACAAACTTCAACATTTCCCTAACTTTGATATAGAACAATAGGAGTCAATAAGAATAGTAACTAACAAGGATTTACATACAGATAATGTACATATGGTATGTGGCCACAGCAACAGTTTGCTAACATACAGAAATAAGGTTATAGAGGATATACTTAATATGCTTTACTTAATATAAAATATATGTAATAAAAACACTCAGATATTGGTCTGTACTAAACTAATACTTACAGGAGATGCTTTTGAATGCACATACAATTCAATTTTTTCAATTCAATTTTATTTGTACAGCGCCAAATCACAACAACAGTCGCCTCAAGGCGCTTTATATTTTAGGGTAAAGACCCTACAATATAAATACAAAAGGAAAGATAATTATCAAGTCCCTTTATTGCCTACTAAAAGCTAAAATGGCCTGCTTGATGTTCTGTGTCAAAGAGCATGGCAAACTAACAGAAAGCTAAAGGGCCCAGTCGGGGGCACTGAACCTAAGGCAGAACACTTCTTGTGAAGCGCTGCACGGCTTACAGCACTCACAGGAAGCAGAGGGGCTGAAGTGTTTTCACTATCAGATTGTCTGTGTTTTGTCCATAAGTGACCCATAGTGAGTGGACACCAAGGTATTTAGGACTTTTTCATTTTCACTGGATTGTCGCTGATAATAAGGGGGCTGTATTCCCAAATGCCTTTGAAGGAACCATGAGTGCGGCATCTATCAGCAGAAGTACCATCTTCTCTCTGTCCCCCTCTTTCCTTCTAACCCTAACGTAGATGTAAAGATCTCCAGTAGAGGTCAATATTGGCCCATCACACTAATATCAGATGCTTGGGGTAATTAAGAAATGTTGTTATCACATAGTTTGTCCTGCAGAGCAGCTCAAACACCATTGCTCACAATACTGTTTTAACACAGCCTGCAGCACATGTTCCAAAGTATGCATCATGGCTGAAAAGACAATGGTGTGAAATCAAGAATACCAGCAGATTTATCAATATCTTTTCTTTTTTTTTTTAAACTTCTTACAAGATGGTATCATTATCCGCCCCAGAAATCCAGTATCAGTCAGGCTCTAATTTCCAGTATGAAAGTACTGGCTGTTTGACAGAATAAATCAGGGCATTTGGGGAACCCTTGAACTTCAGCTTCCTTCCTTTAGAGAGATCAGTACTCTTGAGGAGACCCAAGAAACTGCATTACTATCAAGTGTTGTTAGTTTTTTAGTGGTGATAATGGTGATGTCTCGGCTGCTATTATAGTTGTATTCTTTGTTTTGGTACTGCATTGTCTCTTAAGACAATGCTAGTAAATCTAAAACGTTTACTAGTAATTCATTTAGCTACTGTTTACTGGTTATAAACAGAGAAGGCCAGCACTGCATTTCAGACCAGTGAAAATGTACAAAATGAGCTTCACCTGTACCCACTGTAGGATATCCTCGACTAATTTTGCCTCATAACAAATACTGTATATGGGGTAGAGTACTAACATTAAAAAGGTATGAATTACATCAAAGTATTTTGTTGCCTATAACAGAACAAAATAAAACTAAACCAAATTAAAGACATTCTCCTTAAGCATTATCTGCTTTCAGAAACATCCAACAAATCCTGTACAAAAGAGCTCTAATTAAATATAGAACAAAGTAGAGAATAAATAAGAGTAAAAAAAAAATATTCATATACTCTGTTTTCCTTTCCGTGAGCTACCATTTATATTCATGTCTCTTCCACTGTCATGTCACGGTACATTACACATGACAGCAAAGAGCAATAGAAAGACAGAGAAGGTTTTCCTCCATCTCCCAATGCCTTGCAGCAGACTGAGGGGAGGCGTGAAGTTCAGGAGATGGGATCAAAGATCCATACATCCTGAAACGGGATCAAGAACATACGTGTGTATGTGCAATTATTCCAACATCTTCTTGGGGTCACTTTGAGTTAATTAACAAAACAAATGGTTATTTTAATGGTCTGTTTACCCCCGAAACCGGAATGTGTTGATGAGGGGCTGCAGCAAGTTGTTAATCTTTGCTGAACATGCCATTTTATTTTAGTGCGAAAAGATCAAAATGTCACCCAATGAAAAATGTATGTGAATTAAATTCATTCAAAATGAAGTGTGTGCATCTGTGTGTGTATTTTCAATTGCTAGCAGTTTCATTTAAGCCTGGAATTATTTTCATTCATCCATTAAGTAATAATTAAACATTTAGCAGAAAAAAAAACGTCATAAATACTGAAAAATATCTGTCACAAATGCGCTGTCTGCAGGTTGTTGGCTTTGACCAGGAGTCCCAGACTAAAAGATATTCAGTTTTTTGGCAACATGAGAACAAAGAAAAGCATAAACATCTTTACATCTCAGAAGCTTGAACCAGCTATTTATTGGATATTTAATTTGATAAATTACAACAGTGTTGGTACATTTTCTTTCAGTCAATTTACTGACTAAATGAGGGATAGTGTTTACTATTTAATTCAAACTTGTTTCCAATAGATGTTTCAGATAAGTGCTCCAGCAACATTAACCCTTTGTGCATCTGCACTAGGAGCTTTCCATATGTGTGTGTGTGTGTGTGTGTGTGTGTGTGTGTGTGTGTGTACTTGGATGCTCCTGCCAGTGTTTTACTGTATCTGGTAATCTGGTATTTGTTGTACAGTAGACAATGAGTATCAATGAGTAGTGGTCACTTTAGACTTGAAATGTAAGGTCTTTTTTCCCTCTTCCAATTTTCTGACTTTTTATAGTACACAGGATGAATAAATAAAATAAAATAAAGAAATTAAAAATATATAAATGCTCTTATGTCTCATGTCTAAATGGCCACATCATGTCATAAAATGTCACACAGCAGCATTTGCACCCTAATGCAATTTGAATTTATCATTTAACAAACAGACAGTTGGTGAGGATCCAATGACTTAGAGGTTTGTAGAGCTACTGTAATCTGACATGTCCCACATAAACACCTGAGTCATAATTTATTAGTCTGACGTATTGAACTGGCTTCATTTGCACATGATTTAGTGGACACTTCTGGCTAATTGCACTGCACTCTGACCCAGCACTGCTGAAATCAAAGGCTGCAGATTTATCAATATACTGTATGTGCCCTGCTGCCTTGCGATGGCTAGTGGGATTCAATGAACTGAAGCAGACACTTTTGATGCAATATAAAGCAGCTGTGGACAACAGGTAGTGCTTGAGTCACTCATTCCAACTCTAGATCAATACAAACTGATTTACTGACATTCCTGCGTCAAACACAATAAACATTGATTTTTTTTTTATGTCCATTTAAAAACATGGCTATGGAGAGATTAATAAATGTTTTACGTGCGTTGTAGACATTATTCTGTCATTTGCTCTGAGCGTTTCATTTGCTCTCGTTTATAAATCAACAATAGATCCGGTAGAAACAGATGTGGTTGTGAGACCTGTGCTCAGTACATTTTCCACAAAAACATAAACAACTATCTGCTTCATTTGAGAGAACATACCGACTATTTGCAACTCACACGTATGCCATGCACTGTTGGCTTGGTACCATAGTACCACAGAGATGAGAAAAGCAACTTCAAATGTCAGGAATTTGCCAGAATATGGGTCTCTTCTTGATCTGGTTGTTGTGTCTCAGGAGACATCCCGTGTCAATCAGTAAGAAAAATGTTTGCATATTTGTAGACTCTTGATTTGTTAGCTGTACATCCATGATACGAATGTCCCATTCCACTACATCCAAAAGGTGCTCTCTTGGATTGAGATCTGGTAACTGTGGACACCATTTGAGTACAATGAGCTGAGCTTTGTGACATGGTGTGTTATCCTGCTGGAAGCAGCCATGAGAAGATGGGCACACTGTGGTCATAAAGGGATGGACATGGTCAGCAACAATGGTAGGCTGTGGCATTTGAACAATGCCCAATTGGTACTATGGGGCCCAAAGTGTGACCCTGCGTGAAAGTTCCAGTAGATCAGCAGTTTCTGAAATACTCAGACCAGCTTGTCTGGCACCAACAACCATCAAAGTCACTTAAATCAACTTTCTTCCCCCATTCTGATGTGCAGTTTGAACTTCAGCAGGTTATCTTGACCATATCTACATGCCTAACTACACTGGGTTACTACCACGTGATTGGCTCATTACATATGTGTATTAATGAGCAGTTGAACATTAGGTGTGTTAGGTACACATAACTTTCTATTCATATTTGACTGGTTAAATTGTTAGTAAACTGATTTATTTAATTTAACATAATTTATTTCACAGGTATGGTATTAAAACTTCATATTTGATATAAAATGTATAGTTTTTAATGCAGGCATAGTATCAGAAAAGGACAACAAAACTTGTAAAAACTGCATGATGGTATGCTAATGATGTCCCTGTAGGATGCTTCTCCACTGAGTGACCTTCCTCTCTGAACTGTACACATCTAACAAAACACTGAGCAGGAACAGGAGGGGGCTGCCACGGGAACTGAGCAGAAAGTTAATGAACAGCCTTCACAACTAACAGGGAATGTTTATAGACACAGATGCACAATCATGCCTCTGCTAGACAGATCAGCAAACCACCCACATGATTGCGCACACGCGCCCCACCATCACTGCTAGTATTTCTACAACACCTCGTGTCATCTCATTCAAATTTCCACTTTATCCTCCCAATTCACTGAGGAAAAAGAATCCAAAGACGACTGAGAGAATGAGACAGCAGGGAAATCAATGTGCTGTCTCTAAGGCCCTGAGAAAAAAATATCTGGAGCCATCATAAGTGGGAGAAGGAGAGCTTGTCATTTTCAGACATTTAATTAATTTCCCAGGTCCCCAAAGCTGAAGGCTTTGGGATTTAGAGTAGGGGCAGTACTGAAAGGGGAAGGACTGTAGGAAGGTGAACAAGCGCTCATGTGAGATTTATCTGATGCTTCATGCAGGGCATTAGGTGGTTTACAACACCTGCACAGTGTGTTCCCTTCACTTAAAATAAATAAATAGATCAATTTAAAAGTGTAAATAGACAGTTGTCAATGGGAAAAATGCAATTACAGCAATGTTTTTCTTTTGGGTTCCAAGATTAGCTGAAAACAATTAGATGATCTGTGTAGAAGTTCAAATGCTGTGCTTTTTATTAATTAACCCACAGATAACTGGGCTCAGCTGAGTTACTACTGTTGAGAATTGCCAACAGTTTGAATCCAATCTGGAACTGTTCTTATGTCTCTTTCTCTTGTTTCCTGTTATTGTTGTACTGTCTCTGTCTAAAGTCACGGTAACATATACAGCCTTATATGTCACCATGTTGCCACCCAATCAAATGGCCCACATCTGATAACTCTACCACAAATACTACAGTATGTGTACTATATCTAGGCAAAACTGAGAACCTTCTGACAACTGATTAAAACAAAACATAGAGGGCTGTAAGGTAAAACACAGATCACACAGTGCCGTTTGGAGAGTTTAAATGGACTAGTATAGTGCTCTTCTACTCTTACCGAGCTCTCAAAGCTCTTTACAGTATAAGCCACATTCAACCATTCTCACACACACTCATATAGTGCTTAATTCTATACATTTAAATGTGTTTCACTTATCATGCACAAACTCATGCCAAAGGATGCTTCAGCAGCAATTTGGAGTTCTGCATCTTCCTCAACAAACTTTGTCATGCAGACTGGAGGAGTCGGGGATTTAACCACTGACCTTCCAATTAGTAAATTACCTGATCTACCTCCAGATCCATATCAGGTTATTTTCTGTAGCTGCAGTTTAAATCTTTATCAGGTTAGGAACCATATCTGGTAACTTCATTTGCAGCATAATTTGTAACAACTTGTAATATCCTCTAATAACACTCTAGGGTTGAAATTTTGAATTTCCAGGTATTTCAATGAGTGTCATATAAAGAGTTAAAAACATCACCTAAACACATGCATGCAATCAATTTTTCAGAGCAGACAAACAACTATATACTCACTGAACATATGTGTGAGCTAACTGAGGCATAATCAACCAGAAACTTGGTTTGTTTAGACATAACACCTAGGAATCTACACTACCTTCACTGCAGTGTTTCCCGCTGGTTGTGTTGGCCATGGCTACAATTTACCATGCATGCAGTCAGTCAGTAGTTGTTGAATTGTAGTTTAAAACCATATATTTTTGACCAAAATATGAGAACTGCTCATTCAAACAACGTTCAAGACACAGATGCATTTTATTAGGGAAACTAAAATTTATGCTAAGACAAACCATCTTTCCTTGTGCACCGTGCTACACAGAACAGGTTTGTGATTAAAATCATTTCCTGCTTTAAATTGTCCACACACTAAAGTTGCAAAATATTACTTTTTCACTTTTTTTTTTTTTTTTTTTTTTTTCTTTCTGGTGTTA
>VUQI01056413.1:0-11629 GCA_015106735.1 Paratilapia polleni | reverse complement strand
TATATATATATATATATATATGTATATATATGTATGTATATATATATATGTATGTATATATGTATGTATGTATATGTATGTATATATATATGTATGTATATGTATGTATATATATATATATATATATATATATATATATATATATATATATATATATATATATATGTATATATATATGAATGTGCTTCTGGAAGAATGGTCAAAAATTCCCATAAACACTCCTAAACCTTGTGGAAAGCCTTCCCAGAAGAGTTGAAGCTGTTATAGCTGCAAAGGGTGGGCCGACATCATATTAAACCCTATGGATTAAGAATGGGATGTCAATCAAGTTCATATGCGTGTGAAGGCAGAAGAGCAAATACTTTTGGCAATATAGTGTGTATACATACATACACACACACACACATATATATAATATAATTAAAAGCATGATTTTATTTTATTTTTTTCAACAGATGATAGTTTCTCTCTTAGTCTCTGTCGTTGTTTCTTTCTCTCTCTCTCTCTCTCTCTCTCTCTCTCACTCTTTCTCACACACACACACACAAATCACCCCACCCCAATACCAAATACCTCCCCTGGTGATCTACAGACATTGTTACAGCCAGTGAGAAGGCGGGACCTGCACACAGACTCATGGGTTCAACGAGGGCGTTTAAAGGAGGGGCACAAGGGGGCTTAATGTGAGTGTTTTAGGGGCCATGTGGGAAGGAGTGAGGATGTTCCCTCTGGAATATCTCTAGGGGTGTATTCCTCAAGTATGAGCAACTGTGTGTGTGTGTACATACATAGATGTGTGTTTGTTAGTAGCAAGTTAGTAGCAACAGCATCCTTTGACTGACTTACCAATGTAATGCTAACAAAATAGCCAAGCATCAAACATAAGCTACCAGAATGTGGGTGCAAATTCACAATACGTGCATGCATGCATGTCAGTCATCATGAGTGCCATGTGGGTTGCTCCTGTGTGCCATTTGTCCAAAAGACAGGAGCTTTCACAAAAGAAGACACTAGTGCGAAGACAGGCTCTTCTTCTTCTTCATTACTTCTCCTCAACCACATACCCACTCACACACCACCTCCCCCTCCCCTCTAAACCACATCTTCTATCCAACCACTCAAGTGTACAGATGCCCACTACAAACATACCTATTTTATTAGCCATTTCCCTCAGCTCATTACCACATGGGGATTAACTATCAGAGGACAACATGATGGAGAGCATTGTGGGGATGGGCAGACGTGTGAAAACCACAGCAGTGCTGCCATCATCATTAGTACGCCACTCAGGCGAGAAAAACACAAGCATGTGCGTTTAGTCTCAAAGACTTCCATTTTACATGAACACGCGTTTATACTGAGAAATTGTGATTTAATCCCAATTACAGATTCATTAACTCATGCATGAAAAAAGTCAATGAGGCAGGTAACAAGAAATTCATCTTTTGCACATTTTAAATCATGTTATGTTTCATCAGTTGTGATGGCATAATTAGACTTAATGCACAAGGGGAATTGCTTTCTCATGTGACTGTTTCTCAGAAATTTATCATCGTGAGTAATGAAAATAAATAATCCATAAATCACCGCATGACTGAGGGGAAAAGACGCTTGTTAACCCTTTTATCTTTTACAGATTAAGTTATATAGAAATTAAATTAGCATAGTTTAAAAGGTGTGAAACAAAAAGCAATCAAAAGGATCTAAAGAACTGCTAGTACTGTGCTGTGATCTCAGTGTAGGAGACACACTCTAAACACTAATTGTGAGCTGTTTATTATTGCAACTACTGCAGAAAACTGAACAAACAAGAGGAGATTCTGAAGCTCTTTGCAAATTTACAATGTATGAAATTCAAACTGTATTTATGGAAGGAGGTGAGACTGGTTATTCATATGATCTACTGTAGTATAAAGATGGGACAATGCAGCACCACTTCCTCCTGTACTGATTGGGCAGCAACACATCCAATTGCACAAAAGTAAAGCCAAATATCTTTCAAATGGGTGCTCCCATTTTACTCTGGTGACATCATTTGTAGCAAGGGTCTGCGCCATAAAGACAGCGGGGTCTGATGGTATCAAGGTCCTGTCCCATGCCCAGCCCAAATGTAAGCACACACCCCTTAAACTTCACCTAGCCAAGTCCCTGCAATGTTGACTGTCTTGAACGCTTGCTGCATAATGGTTAAAAACAGCTAGGTCTAGCTAGCTAGCTGCATATCAACAAGCTTACTTTTCCCCCATAGTTGACTCTTGCTGTCCTCTATAAGCATTAGCTTACTAAATGGAGCAAAGCCTGAAGCTATGGAGCTAGTTCAGACAGACAACTCGAGTTGTGCCATGTCAGACTCAATAACATGCCTCACTCTCAAGTCGTGCATCAAACACATCCACCCAGAGTGGCTATCTATTCAAGCTCCATCTGTCCCTGCTGCTGCCCTGCTGGCTGAAGGTTCATCCCTTCCCAGTTTCTTTGTGCATTATATTTGTGGGGAGTGATGAATCGAGAAACCAAACTATTTTCTGTTGCTGTAATCCATCATTTCAAATAGAAGTGAGTGAAATTAGTCTTGAAAAGACAAAATTTAGTTCAGTGAAAAAAAATGCAAACTTGAGTCCCCCAGAAAGCTTAGAATAACAGTAATATAGTGTACTGCAGAACAAATAATTTAGTGGTTTGAAACTGACTGCAGTAAATCCCACGGTTCATAAAAGGTCCTTGGACGGCTGTGGCTCAGGAGGTAGAGCGAGTTGTCCACTAACCAGAAGGTCAGTCATTCTGTCCCCAGCTCTTCTAAATCTCATGTCAAAGTGTCCTTGGAACTATATTGCATCCCAAACTGGCACCCGTGTCACTGTGTGTATGACTGAAAAACCTTTGTATATATAGAATAAGCACTGTATGAATGTGGTTTGAAGGTGAGGTGGTTCCACAAATGCTATTAAAAGCAGCTCTTAATCAGAGCTTTCAATGACACGCACGCTTTTTACAGTATCAAATAACTATTAAAAACAAACTGATCTGTAAAATAGAGCTTGATATGCAAATAAAATTCATTGCTATTAGTCACTTTAGTTAGATAATTAGTAGGTTTTTGTTGGCACATGCATGGCTGGGCGTCTATACTGACAGGTTATGTCAAACTCATCAACATTTTCTTGACTACTGATTCAACACTGAATCAAAATTGTAACTAAACCTTGACTGTCTTAACAGGATATGAGCCTATGAGAAGTGTCATCACGTGTGTGCACGTATTACATTTCCTGAATGCATCTGAAGACAGCAAGCCTAGCACATTAACCTGATGTTATTATTTGCTGACATAAAGCTTGGAGAACAAGTTGAAGTCAACAACAAGTTCACCTGATTACTGTTCCAACAATTCAGTGTTTTTGTGTAGGGCAAGGTGGGATCTTGCATAATTTGCAGAGCCTGATTCAACTTGCATAGGGAACATTTAGGGTTGCCAGGGAGTGAATAATATGCAGTTGTTTACATTTTTGCAATAAATATTTAGAATTATTTGACAAAAGTTAATGCAATAATGTTGAGAGCACTACTTATTAGAATACATATAGTATTAAGCATCTAGTATATGTTTATATATAGAAAAGTAAATTGTATAGTATAACTGAGGTTTTGGTTAGCACACAACAGAAAACGGCTCAGACTCACACTTTGTTTGTGGAAATTGTGTGCCTCAGCTCACTCCACCCACATCAAAGCAAAATTTAAAGCCGCTCACAGAGTCAGATACTATAAAGAGGAAAAGACCAAAGCCTTTTCTTTCTTTTTTTTTTATCTCGTTGCCACCTTTAGTCACACATAAACCTGCAGAAAGATTTACTGCTAATTTGACTGAAAACACATTTACAACCTGTCCTCTATTTCTGAGGAGTTTTCTTCTGTTAACTACCCTCTAAAGAGAGGTCATCCCCAGGGTCATTACCCCCCTCCTCTCCCTCCCTGCTGCTCGTCCAGGCTCTGCTCTCTCCTCTCACCCTTTAAGACAGGCCATCTAGGTTAAACTGCGCCTTTTATTTTCCCGCTTCATCTCATGCTTTTCCCTCTCTCCCTTTCCCTCATTCCTGAAGCTAAACCCGGCTTTCTCCACGCTTTTGCTTCCTCGTGTTCCCCTCATGTCTTTTCAGGGGTCATCTGTGAGCTCGTCCCTTTCACCCTTATTGACCTCCAAACTGATTGTTCTGCAGCCAGTCCCTTTTGTCAGCAAGCTCCTCTAAAGATTTGATCTATTCCGCTAACTAGAACACAGGAAAACAGGCCTCTGTCTGGGTTAAGCACTTCGCTCGCACATTGTTACAAGTTAATGTGGTCACTTGAATGATCTGTGACCTCTTTTCACTTGCTTAGCTCTGCTGCTTTTGACCATGGGTGGTAGCATCACGGAACACACACATATAGACCATGAAAGTGTCTGGACTAGTTCAAAATAAGGACCAATGCAATGCAGACACAACATAAAAGGCAGGCGGGTGGTAAACAAGGACTTTATTATATCCAAAAGCAAGACTTGGGAATGAAGGAGAGTAGAAAACATCAGCAACTTGATGTGAGTGTCAAGAGTCAGATAATGCACAGAACCCCTTGCTTGTATCTTCATCTGCAGTACCCTTTATTGAGGGTGACTGAGCGTGTTGTACTCTCAACATCTGGGCGACCGCAACCACTTCCAATCGATTGCCGAATGCAAAAAAAAAAAAAAAACATTCAGTACAATCACTGGGCAACCACTGATTTTTTTTCCTAGTTGCAAGGAGGTTGCATCCTATTTTTACTCTAGTGTGACTGAGCCATTAAGGGGAGGGGGAGTGGAGACAAAATGGCTTGTTTCATACAGTGGATAAACTGAGCTGCTGCATCAAGGCCCAGTATAAGAAAAATGAGGATTATTTAGGACAGTGAATAATGTAAAGGTACTCTAGTAGAGTCCAGAAATAAAAATATGGGGCTTGAAATCAACAAAAAAGTTCCACTTTAATTTCTGATCAAATCTGTCTGGTTGACTTTATATAGAAGTGCGCTGCCTACAAGACTTGACCCACTCAGAAATAAAAGCATATACATCCTGAGCAACACTGTAGATGAGGAGTTCATGGATGGTGTAGCTCTTTAACATGAATTCCTTTCCTCATGGGAGGTCATGGGTTGTAGTGAAAAGGCTGGACTTTGATAGAGCTATAAAAAGCCCATTTAGCTGTCAAATAGTCACAGATTTATAGTGTATGTGCCTTTGTAACTTATCAATCAGTTAATGCAAAATAATGTAAATAATCACTCATTTCGATTCAACGTATACATAACACCTATGTCCTCATGATGAAAACGGCTCACTGAAAAATCAATTTTGTGTCAGTGGCCTTTATTAACCTTTCATTGTGCTCATGTGTGGGTTGTATAGCTCTGCAAGTAGCATGTCAGGAATTTCATCTGGTGCAGCGAGGTGTAAAACCATCATGTCGGTGTACTTTTCTGAAATACATTACACTTCACACAGAATAAACGATTGATTCCTTTCCCACCTGCAGTGTATAATAAAGCTGTGGGAATGAGGTTGAGCAGTATGCAATACACTGACATACTTGACAACATTTTGGCAAGATACCTCGTCAATATTCACACACGGGACTCAGCAGTCTCTGTGGCTTTTTTTTTTCCACACAAAGAGATCCAACTGACAGAGGGAATCCCTCCATTCCAGGGTTCACACATAAATAAAACAACTACTTAAATCTTGACTCGTATCTCTAATGTTCAGAACATGCCATCCCGGTGTGCTTGTAGATATCCTCTGTTCTCAAGAAGCAACTTCTCCTCTCATCCCCAACTCTGACCTCACCCGCCTTCTTCTCCTCCTCCAAAGCTGCCTTCAAACCTCTTCCCTTATCATTGAGATGTAGTTGGCATGAAAAATGATTGCAGAGTGAAGTGGCGGGAATCTTGTGATTCAGAGAAGGGTTGGCTTTCAGGGGGAGGGAGTGACACTGACAGATACAGACGGGTGGCACAAAGAGAAACATAATTCTGAGCTGTTTACATATCATTTTACTACCAGCTACAGCTGCCTATGTTGGCAAAAATTCACGCTGCTTGCTAAAGTAAAAAAAAATATCCTGATCAGAAATGTTCAACACCAAATTCCCCAGTACAAAGACAATGATTTTGAGCTAATATTGGCATGATGTTGAAAATATTGATATGTGGCAGCTGCATTTATAGACCATATAACGAAGATGGATATAGTCCACATGACAGATTCCACTAGTTTGCACCTTGAGCTGAGGATTTCTGCCATTTCCATCTTAGCATTTTGAAACAAAATGTCATGAGGGCAGAGCAGATTTGACTGTGAAACCAAGGCACACTGTGCGCTCATGAGGGAGCAACCTATCAATCACAAGGTAGGTCCACCCTGAACCTTTATTGACCTTCTGTACACTAATCAGGAGCATACTTTACAAAATGAACATCACGTTGCGATTAATAAAACTTGAAACTAATGATTGAGACCATAAGCTCATCAGAAAAGTGTTGAAAGTCATGAATCAAGGGAGCCACGGGTCATTTTCTCATAGACTTTGACACATTCAGGCTTCTTTTTGCAACCACAGATTGTGCCTCCTAATGGCAATTATAAAGAATGCGAGTATACAGCACTTCCAGATTGGCTTTACTTTGCAGGCAAGAAGCTACTTATGTCCAACCTCTATATAATTTCTAGAGTTATACTAGGGTCTACACTTACAGCCAGGTTTACTAAGCAGGGCAAATTTGTATAATGCTGTAATTGCAAAAATGTGCCAATACAGTGTAAGCCAGGTTTTACGCGTGTGTTTGTCTGAATTGCTATGATGGAAACAGCATAGCAAATCCGATCAATGAGAGGCAGCTCAAGAAGAATCCATATATTTTGATATAAGAGTGAACTCTTCTCTGCGATAGACTGGCACCCTGTCCACAGGGTGTACCCCACCTCTTGCCCTATGACAGCTGGGATAGGCTCCTGCCCAACTGTGACTCTGAATTCAAAAAGTGGAAGAAAATGGATGGATGGATGGGTGAACTGTTCTGTTCTGAAATTACTGGGGACTGTGGTTGGTCGTGTAGGTCCAGATAAATCTGACAGCTCAGGTGGAGCACAGGAATCATTCAGAGGAGAGCTGCCTTTTTATAAACTATTCCACTGTATAAACCTGAAATCTGGGTGTAACAGGTGTTCTGGAGGATGTTCAGAAGACAAGCAGTGGACAAGCAAGCTCATGTATCAGATGAGTAATTTTTTTTTCAAATGAGTGAACGCTACCTTTGAATTTCAGCATCCTGTTTCTTGATACATGCATGTTTCACACTGACATTTGTCTCTTTGACTGGAATAAAGTGCATGAAGCATTAGAGGGCCAACAGCTCCAAAAAGGTAACAAAGGTTAGATCTGCTATCTAGTGCTTGACAATAAGGACAAAAATAACATTACTACATTAACCCTACAAAGTGCAAAAAATAAATGTATACAAAGCTGAAATTCTGGCACTCAATGCATTCTTCAAATGACCATTAACAAAATGGGCCTTTAGTCTTTGCAGCCTCAGGAAGAGAGAGGTGCTTTAGATCCAGCACCGGCCATCACTGACAGAAAAGGGTTTGATCCAATGATTGATGAGGGCCTTAATGGAGCACTATGCAGATGAAAAGCCAGAGAGGAAATGCCTTCCATCCCACAACCACTCATTAGTAACAAGTTTTGGACAAAGCAGCCCTCAAACATCATTGTGGCAATGTTGTGGTGGGTGCTCATGGACGCAAGCACTTTGAAACGTCTATGTAGGTGCGTGTGTTTTGGTCCATGCACAAGTGTGTGTGCAGCATTAGTGCTGCAAAGTGTGCACATTTATGTGAGAGGGTATGCATTAATGTGTATGTGGGGATATTAAACTGGCTTGCACTACGCCCCTAATGGGATCATATTCGATAAGAAACACCACTCAGCCAGACGATAATGCAAACACATCCTCTTGATGTTTCTATTCCAAGATGGCCTGCTTTCTTGGAAAGCTAAATGGAGCATTAGCAGATGGTCTATGTATTCTAGTGGAGTTTTTTTTCCCCATAGTGGGAAGTAGTTATTTATTTTAGTGTAACTAGATAGCAGTAAGGGGAGAACAGGGAAGCTGTGTCAATGATTTTAATGGAAAAAATATCTGCATCTCCACGAACAACAAGATTAAAGAAATCGTCTGTGATTTCTCACCTACAATTAGTTGCTTCTATACAGACACTTAATCACACTGTTTCACTAAGTGTATGCCCACAGTGTAGTGATGCAGTTCTTTGCAGCATTTCGTAACTGTTGCATCTCAGTCTACATCTTCTTTTAATCTCCTCATCACATCTTACAAAGCTGAGTGTGTGTGACAGAAAAGACCAGGCTTCTTCCAAATTGCCTGAAAGTGAATCATGACGGCCATTCAAGTATCGTAGAGTAGCGTTTGAAGTCAAAAAAAGAAAGAAGTGTTGAGGAGAAAGGGTGGAGAAAAAAAAAACTGTCCGCCCTCACTTTCCCTCCTTTTTCCACTCTCTTTGTGCCTCTGTGAACTTGCTGTCCTTGGATGAGACACAAAGGCTCCAGAGGAGAAAGGCCTAAGAATTGCTGCGACCGCCACACACAAATCTTTTCACTGAGCCGGCCGCTGAACCCAGTGCCCACTCTCCCCTGGTGTGTGTGTGTGTGTGTGTGTGTGTGTGTGTGTGTGTGTGTGTGTGGGTACATATGCAACCCCCACCTTATTTAATAAATGGTTTTGTCTTCCCACATTAAACCAAAAAGTAATATGACCTCCAAATGAAGCAAAATCTCATTGATATGGAAATTCTATCATGTGTAAATAAATTATAAAATCATATTAGGATTAACTACCTAAAATTATATTAAATGTGCCACGTTTTGATCTCAAAGCTCAGGACAGCTTTATGGATGTCCACATGGTACTAAAATAATAATAATAATTATAATAATAATAATAATAATAAAAAGTTTGGGGAAAGCAGTGTGTGGAGATTTGAGATTTCACATTAGGTTATTAGCATGTAATATCAACCACAGTGTGTATGCAAAAGACAGAAATAACCACCAGATCTGAAAAGCTTGTTTTTTAACCCAAATTCTTTCTAATGGCCAGCAGGGGGCGACTCCTCTAGTTTCAAAAAGAAATTATACTACTTTTCACTTGATTTATGACCTGAATAAAGACTTTCCTGATAAGATTATGACCTGAATTGCTTCCTTCAAGTCTTATTTAATAAAATATGATCTCCAATTTGTAAATTATCTTCATTATGACCACATTATGACCACCTGCCTAATATTGTATCCGTCCCCCTTTTGCTGACCATACGCAACAAACAGCGATGCACTGTGTATTCTGACACCTTTCTATCAGAACCAGCATTAACTTCTTCAGCAGTTTGAGCTACAGCAGCTCATCTGTTGGATGAGACCACAAGGGCCAGCCTTCGCTCCCCACATGCATCAGTGAGTCTTGGCCGCCTATGACCCTGTCGCTGGTTCACCACTGTTCCGTCCTTGGACCACTATTGATAGATACTGACCACTGCAGACCGGGAACACCCCACAAGAGCTGCAGTTTTGGAGATGCTCTGACCCAGTCGTCTAGCTATTACAATTTGGCCCTCATCAAACTCGCTCAAATCCTTACGCTTGCCCATTTTTCCTGCTTCTAACACATCAACTTTGGGGACAAAATGTTCACTTGCTCCCTAATATATCCCACCCACTAACAGGTGCCATGATGAAGAGATAATCAGTGTTGTAGATAATAAAGCAGGATGTAATTTAGAGCATGGCTAGCTTGTTTGTGGCAAGCCGCCACCATATGAGTGTGCAGTCTCCTCAGGTTCTCAGACGCACCCCTGGTCTTGTTTCAAAAACCAAGACGGCAGCAGTCAAAATGCTAAACTGGAGGCAACAGAACAAGAGTCCACAAACCAATGAATACAGTCACTGTGGCAATTTTTACACACCTTGTGATGTTGGCATGTTTATCAATGTTACTTTCAAGATAAAAGGTAAAAACACTGCACCATGCTTTCATTTTAGGGTTTCCAAATATTTCAGCTTTGAAAGTATCTGATTATATTTGAAATTAGTCTAAAGCACAGAATGCTGTGGCACTGCCCAGCTGTATTTTCTAAAAGTACCACTGAAGTACAGTATTTGCTTGTTGAAATTAATCCTTAGTTGTCACAAAAGAGCAGGGCAGTGCCATATAAGTTTCTACACAGTCCTGGTTGCATGTAGACAAAGCTAAACTCTTGTGAAGACTTCCTAGTTCACTTCCTTGACGGTGACCCTCGCTCGCTGAATCCCACCCACAGTGACCCAGCTTGGGAATTCCAGGGGAGGAGGTGGGACGAAGCTGCCAGCAGCATTCCACGGCTAGGACTCTGATAGATCCATGAAACAAAAGCATCGCAAAAACAAGGGGAGATGAAGGCATGAAGGAAGAGGAGGGAGAAGGGGAGATTGTGGGTTACATTGTTCTCCCACTCCAGATGGGTCAAGGCTAGGAAAAAATCAGGGGAAAAAAGAAAGGTAGAGAAGATATGTAGAAGAAGAAGGGGAGGGGGGGCTTGTAAGCTGGACCCCATTCCTCTTCCCATGGTCTGTACAGACACAGGACCACACCAGGTCTTGTTCTCCCACAGCACTGCCCTCAAACATCCGTCACATCCTATTACTGCTAATGCAGGGCTCCCAAAGAGAGCTGGAAGGCCATGATGAAATCGGGGTCAAAGTGAATTTGAAGGCATGTGATGAGAGCCATTAAGTTGTGGGGTGTCTTGTAGAGCACAGACCTTTGTCTCTCCATCACAGTGGCATCTCAAAATCGAGGCCATAAAGAAGAGAAGCTATCAAATGTCCCTTTTGACCATTGCTTTAATCGTTCTTTCTTATACACTATATACTTGGTAAACTTATACACTGATAAGCCACAATATTAAAACCTGACAAGTGAAATACGGATCATCTCATTACTATATTCCATGTTCTGCTGGGGCACCTTATCCTGGAATTCAAGTGGCTGTTACTTTGACAAGTACCACCAACATAAATATATACTAAGCACAAAAAGTAAGGAAATTTGTGTTTGGTCGATTATTTCTTTGTTGTAACAATCCTTCTTGGCAATAAATCTCATACCCTTGGAAAGCCTGTTTATTTCCCTTTAAATGGTGCCACATTTGTAAGGAAAATGCATTTTGTGGGTTGAGCAGCAGAGTTGAGTATGTGGGTTGCACCCATGAAGAACTTGCCAAATCTTCTCTGCCAATGCCAAACAGCTTATTCTGCTATTGACTCTTGTTTTGAACCTCTGGTACCCCAGGTGCTGACAATCACGTGCCTGATTGGTAGGGGTGGTAATCTTGAGGCACCTCACGATTTGATTACGATTCAGAGGGCTGCCATTTGATGATAAAACGATTATCGATGCATCATCATGCATCCTTCTTCCCCCCGCATGACTACTTGGTACTTTTAAAGCAAACTTGATGACATATTTATTTCCTAGTTTATTCGTAGAGAAGCAG
>VUQI01056410.1:0-16177 GCA_015106735.1 Paratilapia polleni | reverse complement strand
AAGAAAGCAGAACAACATCTAAAGAACTGCAGGCCTCACTTGGCTCAGTTAAGGTCAGAGTTCATGATTCAACAATAAGAAAGAGACTGGGCAAAAATGGCATCCATGGGAGAGTTCCAAGGCAAATGTGGTCTAAAACTAACACAGCATTTCATAAAAAGAGCATCATACCAACAGTGAAACATGGTGGTGGTAGTGTGATGGTCTGGGGCTGCTTTGCTGCTTCAGCACCTGGACGACTTGCTGTAATTGATGGAACCATGAATTCTGCTCTCTACCAGAAAATCCTGAAGGAGAATGTCTGCTCATCAGTTTGTTCCCTGAAGCTCAAGAGCACTTGGGATATGCAGCAGAACAATGATCCAAAACACACCAGCAAGTCCACCTCTGAATGACTCAAAAAAACCAAATGAAGGTTTTGGAGTGGTCTAGTCAAAGTCTGGATATAAATCTGACTGAGATGCTTTTGACATGACCTTAAACAGACCGTTCATGCTCGAAAACCCTCCAGTGTGGCTGAATTACAACAATTCTGCAAAGAGGTGTGGGCCAACATTCCTCCACAGTGATGTGAAAGACTCATTGCCAGTTATCACAAATGATTGATTGCAGTTGTTGCTGCCAAGGGTGGGCCACCCAGTTATTAGGTTTAGGGGGCAATTACTTTTCCACAGAGTGCCAGGTAGGTTTGGATATCTTTTTTCCCTTAATAAATGAAATCATTTAAAAACTGCATTTTGTATTTACTCAGGTTATCTTTGTTTAATGGTCTAAAATTTGATGAATGGTCTGAAACATGTACGTCAGACAAACATGCAAAAAATGAAGAAATCAGGAAAGGGGCAAATGCTTTTTCACTGCACTGTACTCCTCCCTCCACTTGTGAACAACACAAACTCCTTCACTTGAGGTGGCGAGTTAATACGGCCTTTTCCAGCTTTTCAGTTTTGACTGTCTGCATCTTGGTGTTCTGAAGCCAGATGCAAAATTTTAATTAATTTAATAAGAGGCGGAAGCTCATTTGCACCGCTTTTATACTATATCTCTGTTATCATCAGTGGAAGTATGTCACGACACCTCTTAATTTAGTAAATTAAGAAATGTTTATATCATAAAGTGATTAAGCACATTATAAGTGTTTTCTTGTGTAGGTGTCCTGTAGCAATTTTCCAGAAGATAAGAAGGCCATGATAAATGGCCACCATGTGTGTCATGTGGGGAAGGAATTTCCACAGTTCTACCTGCATAACGCTTATCTTCAAAGCAACAATAAATTACTTATTAATTATCAACAAATCTCTTATGAAAGATTACTTTCATTAACTGGGCCTTTGTAGAAAGAACCAAACTAAATATAAAATTAACCACAAATAACTTGGGCTAATAACAGCAAAAATGCAGACATTGATAAACACTACATGTGTAAGTATTTCTTTTTCCAGATTTTTGCTTAACTGAATTTGGGGATTTAATTCTGCTGTTTGGACTGTTTGTGCCAAAGCTTCTCCAAAATGCTACAATATGACAAACAAAACAACAAGAAAGATAAATAGGAGACATAAAATCTTATGTGCATTTTTATTTTAAAAAAATGGGGGTGGGGGCATTTATAGCCTGTTTACATTGGCTCTGCTGTTTTTTCTCATGTATCAGAGGGAAGGCACAGCAAAAAATAGCCCACTGAAGGAGTGTTGGTTTTTAATTGTATTGGCTGTGTCATTCTTCAACAAATGTGGAGGCTTAATGGACTCTGCTGGCCTCGGCTTCAGAACAGATGA
The DNA here is from genome assembly GCA_015106735.1 of Paratilapia polleni. Classification (NCBI taxonomy): domain Eukaryota; kingdom Metazoa; phylum Chordata; class Actinopteri; order Cichliformes; family Cichlidae; genus Paratilapia; species Paratilapia polleni. Next base: position 14,399 of record VUQI01056410.1, on the reverse strand, counting down.
CAGCTCGTCAAGATGATTGACAGGCGTGGGGGTGGAAACTTGACCGAGTCCATTTGAAGGAGAACTAAGAATAGACCAGCTGTCTCAAGACATAAACTTTAAAGATAATTCGGCAGTGAATCACCAACAGGAGGAAACTGTTTCTGCTCTGCTCAAACTGTTGGTGCACTGAGTCAGTGGAACTGCAGTTTTTATTGGAAGACTTTACGGCATGTCATAAGAGAAAAATCACAGGTGTAATTAATAACAATCGTGGGTGCTTTTCGTGTACTCAGAAATAGAGGAGAAGCTTTTATCATGTGATTAAGCTTGTGAAAGGACCCATTTTTAACCAGACCTAACTGCCAGTCAGTGAAAACACAGCATGAAACTAAAAGGAATTAATACTGAACCCACACAGGAGTTGAACCCTAGTTATAGTTTAACCCAAACCATGATTTCCCCTGGATCTAGCAAGGTAGTTTTAATGCTTTTAATGCCTTTTGTGCCGCCAAAAAAAATAACCACACAGTTTTAGTGCCTATAACCAACCACTATAGTTTCGATGGCAAACATAACCAAGTAGTTTTGGTGTCTAATCCAACCAAGTCATGTTTTGCCTAAACCTAACCAAGAGATTTTGTTGCCTAAAACTAAACATAAACTTTTGTTGCCTAAACCCAAGCATCAGTAGAGAATAAGTTGGCATGTAGCACTCCTTCAAATTGCTTATGGGAACTACATCTGTCACTTGTTAATTGTAAGATCGTAAGACCTTAGTAGGCCTACTGTGGATTGTTTCAGGCATCACCATTTTCCTTTGGAGTCAGTGAAATTTAATGTTTATTAATGTGGTCAGTGCCATAATCGTACAAACAATGGGCAATTTGAGGCATTTGAGGTTGTGATTTGAGAGATGTGTTATTTTAATGGATGTTAACTTCTTCACAAGCACAAAGTCTGTTTCCAGACTTCCATTGTTTCTTTGTGTTTACATGGTCAGCCAACCTCATTAAGCCTGTGACAGGCGTACAATGTACAACATTACATAAAGAACAAGAATCCCCAAAATATACAGAGAGGAAGTCAGATGCGATACATGGCGAAAGACAGCCATTCACACTGATATTTACACCGACAGTCTTTGGACTGTGGAAGGAAGCTGCAGAGCCAACAGTGCTAACCACTGCACTGCACAGAGTAAATGTTTTTACAGAAATGTAAGATTAACAAAAACTGCTCCTTCCAGGTTGGCAGCAGGTGTCTGCACGAATGGCAAGCAGTAATCATGAAAGGAGACACCTGCATTTATATTATTTACACTCACCTGTTCAAATGCTCGTTAATGTACATATCTAATCAACCAATTACATGGCAGCAGCTCAGTGCATTTTAGGCATGTAGACATGATATTTTCATGGAACACTTTGGGCCCCTTAGTACAAACTGAGCATCAGTTAAACTCCACAGCCTACCTGAGTATTGTTGCTGTTTTGTTGTCCATCCCTTTATGACCACAGTTTACAGTTTACCCATCTTCTGATGGCTGCTTCCAGCAGGATAACACACCATGTCACAAAGCTCAGATCATCTCAAACTGGTTTCTTGAACATGACAATGAGTTCACTGCACTCAGATGACCTCCACAGTCAGCAGATCTCAGTCCAACAGAGCACCTTTGGGATGAGGTGGAACAGGAGATTTACATCATGGATGTGCAGCTGACAAATCTGCAGCAATTGTGTGATGCTATCATGTCAACATGGACCAAAATCTCTGAGGAATGTTTCCAGCACCTTGTTGAATCTGTGCCATGAAGAATTAAAGCAGCTCTGAAGGTAAAAAAGGGATCCAACCCAGTTCTAGCAAGGTGTACCTAACCTCGGTGCTCTATGTATGTTTTATTTAGTGAGTCAGAAATAGCAGTAGTACAGATTACACATGCTACAGTTTTTTACTACTGTTTACACTCACTGCTGCCATCTTGGACTGTGAAGTCGGGGTTGGTGTGGCTGCTCAGACTTTCAGAGTAGGAAGTCCAAGTTGAGGGGGCATTCCAGCTGAAAATTCCAACTGGGAACTCTGGTTTTCCAGCTTCCACATGAACAGTGCTAATAAAACACTGGAATAATGACTGAAGAGTTTTTGGGGGTTCGAACCAGAGAAAAAGAAATGCAGCTCACTAAAAAGACGAGCGACTCATCCAACAGAGGAGACTCTCAGAAACACGGCCGACACGTCAACACAGATACACGATGAAAATATCAAATCAGTGCATTGTTAACCTGCATCTGTCTTTCCGTTTTCCCCAAAAAACCATCAACATTTCTAAACCTGAAAGATCACGAAGAGGACAGACTCTTAAAATCTGCAGGGTTTCTGTCATTCGAGGCTTTTCCTGGCTGCAGTCAGACTCTCCGGTCATCGTCTGAGTGGGGGTTTAATGTTATCTGAAGCTCTGCATATTGAAGTGAATCCGTGTGGGATCCATGAAGTGGGAAACTTGGAATGAGCCGAGTGTGAGCTCAGACATTATTCACGTCTCAGCCAGAGCTCCCTCTTCCAGTGACTTCAGCTCATCTGAAACACCTTGGAAATTCAGCTTAATAAGGTGCTGCAATACTTACAGAGTGATGCAGAGCAGCTACCTGTTACTGTTATCACAGGAGAAAAACAGCAGATTAGCTGAGGACAGCAGCTCCCATCAGGACAGAGGTCACAGCGTGTGGAATTACCGAGTAAATTCATCCATTTCATTCCTCACTGAACTGTAACTGTTTAAGAATCTCTGCAGTACTTTTTAAATCTTCCTGTCTGTACCATGTCACTGCATTGCATCATATAAATCTGATCAAGGTGATAAAAGTATCAGAGTGTGATGCAACTTTGCAAGGAAATAACGGAAAGTTGAATCTGCTGTCTTGTCATTGTGATTATCAGTGAGATAAGTGGGTGGCTCTGAAGTCAATCAAAGCAGATCTGTAACAACTGTTCATCTCCAGCAGATTCTTCTGTTTGAAAAGAGTCTTTGTTTGGCTCTTAACCTTCCATCTACAGTGCCTTGAAAAAGTATTCATACCCCCTGAACTTTTCCACTTTTTGTCACGTTATAACCACAAACTTAAATGTATTTTATTGGGATTTTATGTGACAGACGAACACAAAGTAGCGCATAATTGTGAAGTGGAAGAAAAATGATACATGGTGTTCAAAATGTTTTACAAATAAAAATCTGAAAAGTGTGGCGTGCATTAGTATTCAGTGCCCTGAGTCAATACTATGTTGAACCACCTTTCACTGCAGTTACAGCTGCAGGTCTTTTGGGATATGTCTCTACCAGCTTTGCACAGACTGCAGTTTTTCCCCCATTCTTCTTTGTTAAATAGCTCCAGTTCAGTCAGATTGGATGGAGAGCGTCTGTGAGAAGGAATTTTCAAGTCTTGCCACAAATTCTCAATAGGATTTAGGTCTGGACTTTGACTGGGCCATTCTAACACATACATATGCTTTGATCTAAACCATTCCCTTGTAGCTCTGGCTGTATGTTTAGGGTCGTTGTCCTGCTGGAAGGTGAACCTCCACCCCAGTCTCAAGTCTTTTGTAGCTGTATTTATACTGAGATTAAAGTACACACAGGTGGAGTCTATTTACTAATTAGGTGACTTCTGAAGCCAATTGGTTGCACTGGATTTTATTTAGGGGTATCAGAGTAATTCAGAGGGCTGAATATTAATGCGCGCCCCACTTTTCAGATTTTTATTTATAAAAAATTTTGAACACCATGTATCATTTTCCTTCCACTTCACAATTATGTGCTACTTTGTGTTGGTCTATCACATAAAATTCCAATAAATTACATTTAAGTTTGTGGTTGTAACATGACAAAATGTGGAAAAGTTCAAGGGATATGAATACTTTTGCAAGAAACTGCACATTTCCCAGTGTACCTTGTGGTCTCTTCCTCTTCCTGGGCTGTGTGAAGTCAGGAAAGAGGAGGAGTCTGCGCCTCTTCTGTTGGCCAATCAGGAGCAGAGCTCCATCCTTCTCTCGTGGCTCCTCAAAGATGGTCTCCAGACTCCTGCAGGAGGAAGCAAAGCATGCTGGGAGATGGAGGCTGGCTATAGAGATCCATCACCGTGAAGGGGATTTGTAGTTTTTACCTGGTGTTATAGTGGATTTGTAGGTCTTTACCTGTTGTTAGCAGAGGATTTGAAGTTTTTACCTGGTATTGGGAATGTGTAGTTTTTTTTTTTTACCTGTTGTTAGAGGGGATTTGTAGGTTTTTTTTTTACCTGCTGTTAAAATGGATTTGTAGTTTTTACCTGCTGATTATAGTGGATTTGTAGGTCTTTACCTGTTGTTTACAGTGGATTTGTAGGTCTTTACCCGTTGTTAGCAGAGGATTTGTAGTTTTTACCTGATGTTAGAAGGGATTTGTAGTCTTTTACCTGTTGTTAGAAGGGATTTGTAGTCTTTTACCTGTTGTTAGAGGGGGATTTGTAGTTCTTGTTGGTGTAAATCTCCTCCAGACTGAACTCTTTCTTCTTTAACCTGAAAAAGTAAATGTAGGTACACAATTTAAATAATTTCAGTATTTTTACTGGAGTTTTTAGTTATCATTTGTTGAGCTTCCTGCCTGACCTTTTGACCTTTGGCAGTCCCATTGGTGTGAGCAGCATTTCTCGCGGTGGCGCCCGGCGGATTCTAATCTGTGAGACCCGTTTACCACGCTGCAGTTAAAAAACAAATAATTTTTAGAAAAAAAACAGAGAAGCACACGTCTGTTAAAAAGTAAATGAGAATAAAAATGAGTCATCAATGACTAACTATAAAACAAACGTGATGAACATATGTACACAATGAGAAACCACCTTTACAATTTTTAGTAATTTAACAAACCTATAAATAATAACAAAAAACTTCACCTCTCCTTTTGTGCTAAGAAACTCTGAACTGGCTGCTGATTGGCCAGCAGGAAGCGAAGCAGGCAGTCCATTGGCTGGACACGCAGGGAGCGGCAGGGATCGTCGCCGGGGTAAGTAGAGGCTCCGAGTGCTGTGATTGGACCGCTGCTTCTGCTGTCGCCGGGCGGATAAAGCTGGGCTGAAACACGTAAGCACTGATTTACTGATATTTTTTTTTTTAGCAGAAAGACTCAGAAACACTAATTTAACTAATGATATCAATGAAGACTCTTTAAACTGACCAAATAAAATATTTATTTGCATTTCATGTGAAACTGAAAAAATGAAGCATCAGTGTTAATTAGCTTTACCTTGATGTCAGCGTTCGAATATAACTGTGAAGAAAAAACAGAAAACACAGTTAAAAGTAACCAATCACACCTCACATTCAGCTTATGGTCATGCTGAACACACACTAACTTGACTCTGTTTACTTCCTGTCATATACCTCCTGTTTATCTCCCGAATATGCTGTGGCTGTTCATGTTAAACATTTCTAATAATAACACCAGTGTTAAAGCTCAGGCTGCTGATTGGCTGTGATAAACACTTTATCATCACAGTTCTTCTATTCAAGGATCTGTATGACGGCACAGAGAGGAATGTGAAGCCCTGCCCGCCTTCTGTTTGTGAGGAGCAGCCAATCAGAATAAAACTGTCTTAAAAGGAGCGGAGCTAAATGTTTGTTTTTTTTCAGATGGAGGCTGAAGTGAGGGGCTGCACCAAAGCCCAGTGTAAAACAAAGAAGAATTGTTCTGAACTGTGGATCATGCAGAGCTGCTCTGAGCGTCCACAAATGAAAACATGAAGCTGAAATTATCAGAACACCTTTAAGGTAAATTCTGTCATTTAGAGATTATTAATTATCTTCATTTAACAACAAAGGTCGACCAACCAGTGGTCACTGCTCAGGCTGGGCGAGGCTGTCCAATCCTTCAGGGGCCGCAGGGGACTCCAATAAGCTCCGCCCCTCACTGAATCCCACATCATCTCCATGGCAGCTGTTGACAGGTGAAGCATGGAGGCTGGGCTAAGAGAACAGCAAGAGGAGCAAAGCCAGAGGCGGAAAGCAGTATGATTGTAGGAGAGGGTGAGGGGACGGGTTAAGTCTGAAAAACGCCACTTGCTGGAAGAGAGAGTGAAGACTTCTGATTGGCTGCTTGACTGGAGGACGTGCAAGGCATGCTGGGAGGAGAAGCTGGAAGGAAAAAAACCATAAAATTAAGAAGGCCTTACTGGATCAGCTGGAAGGACACTGCTGCAATTGGTTGTTACATCACCAACCATTTCCGGGTGTCTCCCACCCCCTTTCTCGTCCGCTCTCTTACCTGTGTAGCGGCGGTGGCGTTCTGTAACCATTCTTCCTGATGAAGACACCGATGGCCTTCTCTGATTGGCTGGGGCCTCCTTCCTCTCTTCTTCTGTGCTTCGTCTGGTTGAAGTTGTGCAGAGTGAGCAGCGCCTCCTCCTCTTTGGCTCTTCCTCTTCTGATGCAGACAGCCATCTTCCCCACAAACCTCCTCTCCTCCTCCTCATCTTCTTCTTCTCTGTTTTCTGGAGAAATGCTGAACTCTCCTCTGTGGTTCTTCCTCCTCCTCTTCCTCCTACTCACCATCTCGTCTTCTCCTCTCCTCCTTCTCCTCCATTGTGATTGGCTGGAACTCGAGGAAAGAGGAGGCGTGGGAGACTCCTCGCTGTCTGATGATGATGATGGTGATGATGAAGAGGAGATGGTCATAGGTGGGAGAGGGGTGGGGCTACAGGAGAAAGAGGAAGTGGAGCTGGACACAAACACAAGTGTGCCTGAGAAGAGAGAGACAATAAACTAGGATCGCTTGTTGTACAAGGATTAGAGAACTTCAGAGACCTGCAGGAACCCTCAGAGACCTGCAAGAACCCTCAGAAACCTGCAGGAACCCTCAGAGACCTGCAGAAACTGTCAGAGATGACTCACCAGGAGAACATTCTGCTCCTTCTTCTTTTTTTCTCTGGTTGATCCTCTTCTTCCTCCTCTTCCTTCTGCTCTTCCTCTCCAGAGAGTCCAAGCGACGACCAAGAGACGCCAGAGCTCCTCGCAGGAGGCGCCGCACCTCCATCCGGTGGGCTGAGAGGAGGCGGGGCAGGAGGGAAGAGCAGGGGCAGCAGGGAGGAGGAGGAGGAAGGGGAGCTGAATCAGGAACAGAAGAAGCTGAAGGACGAAGAGGGGGAGGAGTTGAAGGCAGAAGAGGAGGAGGAGCTGCTGAAGGAGCAAGAGGAGGTGTAGCTACGGGATGAAGAAGAGGAGGAGGAGGAGCTGAAGGAGGGAGAGGCGGGGCTGAAGGAGGAGGAGGAGTGGCTAAAAAAGGAGGAAGTGAAGAAGGAGGAGGAGAGAAAAATCCTGGAGGAGGAGAAAGTTTTTTTTACTCTTTACTTCAAACTTCAGAGAAACAAAAACACAAAAACAAACACACACCTGTTTGTGTGTCCTCATCATCGCCCTCATCAGCCAATGGGAGAACAGGGGGCGTAGTCACTGCAACCAGGCCCCGCCCCCTGTTGTCACTCTCGTTCAGCGTGAGCGGTCGAGAGAGCATGGCGAAGACTGGCAGAGATAGAATAATCAATGTAAGCAGAAATCATGTTTATTGATCATCATGTGACAGAAATGAATGAGCAGATAGAAACTTTTTTAATGACTTCCTCCTCAAACTGATCTGCAATCAGGTAACCATCACAGACACAACAGACCGAGGAGAACCAATCAAAACTCACTCTCTTCACAGTCAAATAAAAGACCCCTGACAGGTGTGACACAGCTCAGGATGACCTGTGACAGCTCCCCTGTTTCAGGTGTTTGTTAGAAAACTTTTAAATCCAGGTACGGAATGAAGGAACAGAGTGGTTCATGATTTAAAGTCCTCTGAAGACTCTTGAATCATGTGATCTTCTCTCAGGTTTCAGACTAAATGGCAGGTTGGGCTCAAACATCGTCACCTGCAGGCTAAAGTCAGGTGATCACTAATTACATCTGACAGTTTGAAGGGACTTCCTTTTTCACGTGCTGCAGCCAGACCGTCTGACAGCTGTTACCATGGAGACGTTTACGCACATCAGATCAGAAACAACCCAACATCCAGAAACACCCGAACGCATCGTTTACACTCCTGCACTTCGCCCTACCTGTCAATTCAGCTAAAGTTCATTGATACTATTTATGCTGTAAACAGGTACACTGAGATGACCAGGTGACGGTGGTGAGGAAGAATGCCCTTTTAACAGGAAGTGACCTCATACAGGACCAGGCTCAGGTTGCTTAGGTTGTTATTGTAAATAAAATAATTTTATTCTGCACGTACGCCTCAGGTCATCCTGATGGACAGCCTGTCAGCAGCGGGGGGCATAATAATAAGCGATGAAGACGAGGAGACGTTTTCTCGCCATTTGATAGTCATCATCATGTAAAAATCATTTAATCAGACTTTTTATGACCTCAGACAGCCTCAGAGCTTCAGGCCATTGATGACGTAGCACAGGAAAAGGTGTTTTCCAGATGTTCCAGCTGCTCTCAGTCCTCTCGCGAGACTTCCTCCACTCCTGGAGAAATCCCAGAAATATTCCTGTTACCTGTTTTCACTGCCAGCTGATTAACGGCTGATCTGACGATTTTTGTTTTGTCACAGCGGGATGTCGGGTGACGTAACCCCAAGGGACAGCTATGAGGCGGGAATGATGCGGGTTAAAGTGGGAAAAAACGGGATTTGGGGAAAATAAAGGAAAGTGTCTGAGCTAGCAGCGGCTAGCTGCTTTAGCAGGCTTTACTGTGAGGGAGGCTGTTAAACCGGGCCAAACCAGGACACCTGCCCACTCTGTTTACCTTTCTTTAGTCCCGCGGATCCTTTAGTCTCCGTTAAGTCCTCTTAGCTCTCATTTTAGTCGGTTAACCGGCAGGAAAAGGCCGAATCTGTCCGGTTTGTCAGAAGAGTCGGAGCCTCTGTTTTCACCACTGATTAGCGGGAAGCTAGCAGCAACCGCACTGACGAAACTTCCGCTGGAACCTTCAAAATAAAAGCTCCTGAACGGCCAGAGAGCAGGAAGTGAAAGAAGAAACGCTTTTCACGTTAAAGCACACAGTGAAAACAAAAACAAACAATCGAAGCTTTCACAGGTTTTTTTTTCTAAAGAAAAAAATCAGAAATAAAATAATTTGAAAATATAATCACTAGTGCTGTTTCTGTACTGTGAAAAACTCTAAATTATCTCCTGTAATTACATTTTTCCACTCCTGTGCTGTCCGTAAATTATTAAGAAATTATCAGACCACAGAGGGTTTATAATATAATATTTATAATATTCAGTTTCTATGCCATGTGTCAGGACAAGATGACAGTGTGAATAAAACAGTTAGAGAGAAGCTGAGTCTAACAATAAATTCAATGCAGTGCTGACGCTGTGGTTTTGATGAGTGTTAAAATCACCCACTGTAATCATTTTATCTGAACTGAGCACTAAATCAGACAGAAAGTCTTCAGACAGTGTTTTTCAGAGTAAGGCTCAGTCTGTGATGCTTTCAGACGCGTTGGAGGTCACACAGCTCCACTTCTGTCTCTCTTTGTGTAGATTACAGCTTGTGCTGTTGTCCAATCAGAGCACAGCTCTCACCTGCAGCTGACCTCTAACCAGGCTGGACTCTGGACCTGCAGCTGCAGTCAGACTTTAATTTGCTCACAAAGTCAGGATCTTTTTGATGTTTCACACATGATGCAGGTTTCCACGGCTCCTCTTCTTCTTTGTCTTCCCCTCACCCTCCTGCTCCTTCATCCTGTCGCTCCGGCCGATGGCGGCCGTGTTCTGGCTCTTCCAGGTGAGTTCAGCCATTGGTTGAACATGCGGACCATCATAGAGGAGCTGGTGAAGAGGAACCACTCTGTCACCGTCTTGGTGCCCGATGCATCGCCATCTGTCAACTACAACAACAGCCGCGACTCCGCCAAGTTCAACTTCCTGGTCTTCAAGGTAACAAGTTCAAAAAGGGCAGAGCCAACAGATCAAATCATTTCCATGGATATCAGTTTCCTTTGAGCATTGGTACGCATGTGTGTGTGGGGGTGGGGGGGTGTCTGGGGTGTCTGTGGCACCTCCTATGAGAAGAATCCTTCATCCAGATGAAATCTGTGGTTTTTCTACAGGTAACATTCATCCATCCATTTTCTTAACTGCTTTTCCAACTCTGAGTTGCACCGGGGCTGTCACAGGGGTCCGGGTCAGGCTCCAGGGTCCAGGGTCAGGTGATGGTACAACATAAAGTGGAAAATAATGCAGTGACCCTCTCAGACTTTCTGCATCACTTTGATATCTTTATTCACACATTTTCTCTTTCCTCCTTGTGGTGTCACAGTCCTAGGGTTTCATGTTTTGGGGTTTTGTTCATGTTTTCAGTCTTGGTTCTATTTTTGATTTTTAATTATTTTTATGGTGAGTTTGGCTATTTGTGATATTGTGGAGTTTTTGGTTCAGTTTTGAGTTATTCTGCTTTTGTGAACTTGTCTTTTGGTTCATGTCTTGATTATTATTATTAATAATACAAGTTTCAGCCATGTTCTGCTCCCTCCTGTTTCTTGTTGAGGAATTAGTTCACTGTGTATAGATGATCATGTGAAAAACTAAGTACACCCTTACTGTTTCCATAGGAATTAAAACGGTAATTAGCAGCCAGGAGCTGATAATCAAATTTATTGATTAATTGATCATCAGCAGGTGTGAGCACCTCTATAAAAGCTGAAGTTTTGGTAGTTTGCAGATCTGCAGCATTCAGGTGTGTGTCATCACAAAGCCACAATCTTCCCAGGAGTCGACGTCCCAGCAAATTCACACCAAGGTCAGACTGTGCAATGCTCAGAGAAACTGCAAAAAACCAAGAGCTCCATCTCAGACTCTATAGGCCTCAGTTAGCAGGATAAAGGTTAAAGTTCATCACAGCACAATTATAAACAGACTGAACAAGTACGGCTTGTTTGGTAGGGTTCCAGCAGAAAACCTCTTCTCTCTAAAAAGAACATGGCAGCACAGCTTAGGTTTGCAAAGCTGCATCTGAACAAACCACAAGACTTCTGGAACGATGTCCTTTGGACAGACGAGACCAAAGTGGAGATGTTTGTCCATAATGCACAGCACCAAACACAGCATATCAGCACAAACACCTCAGACCAACTGTCAGCACGGTGGTGGAGGGATGATGATTTGTGCTTGTTTTGCAGCCACAGGACCTGGACACCTTGCAGTCATTGAGTCAACCATGAACTCCTCTGTATACCAAAGTGTTCTAGAGTCAAATGAGAGACCATCTGTCTGACAGATAAAGCTTGGACCAAACTGGGTCATTCAACAGGTCAGTGATCCCAAACACAGCAGCAAATCTGCAACAGAATGGCTGAAAAAGAATCAAGGTGCTGCAACGGTCCAGTCAAAATCCAGATCTCAACAGCTCAACCTGACTGAAATGCTGTGGTGGGACCTTCAGAGAGCTGTGCATAAATGAATGGTCCAAACCTCAATGAACTGAAGCAATGCTGTAAAGAAGAGTGGGCCAAAACTCCTCCACAGCGACGTGAGAGACTGATAAAGTCACACAGGAAACCATCACTGCAAATTATTGCTGCTAAAGGTGGTTCTACAAGCTGCTGAATCAGGGGTGGACTGATTTTTACAGGACTGCATAGGTTTGTGTTCTTCTTAGTCATTGTGGAGTCATCTGTTGTTGTGCCCCTATGGCACATCCTGACTCCAGACTCCTGCTGTTGGTTCCTCTCCTGCAAAATCAGACAGACAGAATGGCTCAACCAGAAAATGGACCCAGCAGACACAGCCATTTATATGGTAACGTTTGAGGGAGAGAAACCTAGGCTGGTGAAAACATCTGCCCATGTTTTGGAATCCATAGATGCAAAAATCAGGCTGGTTGGACTGTCGCCATGGAGAAGCTCAGCCTTGGCTGTTACAAGGCACTGTCATTAATGAACCTCATGCCCACATTACCCATTTTAAGCCTCAGGTGCAGTCCTTACTGTCTCTCTGTAGTCCCCCAGCTTCTGTATCAGTTAATCTATCACTTGTCTCAGCCTCCATATTAGCCAGCAAAGGGTTGGAGGAGGAGCATCTTGGTGACTGTGGTCTGAATCTACCTCCCAGTGGTTTTGTATGACACCTTAGCTTGTCTCAATCTGGAAAAGTTTTCAGACCTATTTTCCCTGCTTAACCTGTTCCACCTTTAAGGATGAAGTGTGGCTCTCGTCATTGAAGCTTCAGTCAAAATACTGGTCTTCCAATTCCAGGACCACAGCAGGCTGCCTAGTTTCTGGATGCCATGCCAGGGTCCGAGTAGGCTTCTCCTGAACAGTCTGGGGCATTCTTACGTGCTGCTGATCCTGACCCACATGGTGCCGCCTCTACAATAGTTCCTTATATCTATTCCTGGGCAACCAAGCACCACCGCAACGTCCATTCCTGTTCCTGAACTGCTGAGCGTGACCTCAACATCAGTTCTCGTGCCAGAGCTGCTGGGTTAGGGTTAGGGGCCATAACCCCAGTGGGGTTATGCCAGTTATGCAGCCACCTGCTTGGCCTTGTAAAGGGTCGTGTCATCACTGCCAGCCTCTAGCAGGTTCCTGTCTCCGCCTCCTGTTCAGCTGCAGATAACAGCAGCCTTCCCTGCCCCCGGACCATCCTCTGGAACAGCCTCCCCTCTCCTCTAAGCTCCCTAGTTTTCTCGTGCTCCTGCCACCGACCACCTGGACTCTTTAGCCCCCATTTTTTGTTTTTTTGCTCTGTTATGGAGCCTGGGAACGAAAGGAACAGGAATCAGGTTCAGATCTATAAGGAAACTAGAAACCAGTCTTCAGAACTGACAGACACGATCCGGTGGCTCACACCTTACTCTGTTTTCAGACCTCCTGTTGTCAGACCTCAGCCTCGTTTGTTCTTCTGGCTCCTCCATGTTTTCAGTATTTGTTTGTTTTTGTCTTTAATTTCTACGTTCACTCTGAAATCTACATGTGATCACTCCTGGGCGGTAACTGACACAGAATCAATAACCTGATCGGGTGTTTCCTGCTGCAGGTGCCGTACAGCAGGGAGGAGTATCAGGGCTTCATGCAGGAATTCATCCACTTCTCCATGTATGAGTTGCATGCCACTCCGCTGCTGCAGAAGTTCATGAAGATGAGTTACTTTATGGGGCGCTCTGTGGAGGTCGGGATGCAGCAGTGTGACGGGATGCTGAAGAACGAGCAGCTGATGGCAACTCTGCGGGAAGCTGCCTTCGACGTCGTCCTGCAAGACCCACTGGCAATGTGTGGCGACCTGCTGGCTGACATGCTTGGCGTGCCGCTCGTCCTCTCACTGCGCTTCACATTTGGCAGCGTCATGGAGCGACACTGTGGCCATGCACCAGCACCGCCGTCCTACGTCCCGTTAGCTCCTCTGCCGTACGGCGACCGCATGACGTTCAGAGAGAGGCTGATCAACATGCTGACGTACGTGGGGACGTCAGTGCTAACCGAACTGGCCTGGAAGCTGACACTGGATAGATACTACAGCGAGATCAAAGGTCAGAGGTCACATCATACTGATGTCATAGTTTGTCTGAAAGTCAAGAAACCAAAATAATCAAATACTAACTTCATTCTGAAGTCATGTCCCTTATTTCCTGTGTGGACAGGAAGTGCCAGCAGCGTGTGTGAGACTCTGGGGAAGGCTGATGTTTGGCTCATCAGGACGTTCTGGGACATCGAGACACCGCGGCCCGTGCCGCCCAACTTCAAATACGTGGGCGGTCTGCACTGCAAACCGGCCAATCAGCTGCCAGAGGTGTAAACTCCGGTGTCTCACAGTACTTTTATTCTGAAATGGCACACGTGAATGATGATGTAATGATGATGTCACATATTCCAGAACCTGGAGGCGTTTGTGCAGAGTTCAGGTGATGCTGGCGTGGTCGTGGTTTCCTTTGGCTCCATGGTAACCAACCTGACAATGGAGCACGCTAACGTCATTGCCACTGCCTTCGGACGAATCCCACAGAAGGTCAGAAGCTCCGCCCACTGACAGACAAACATTCAGGGATCAGGTTATCAGCAGCTATTGATTACATTATTGATTACTTTCTGCACTGATCATCAAAAAACTAAATGAAGGTAGAAGAAGCTCAGACTGTTTGTTTACCTGGATGTTTGTTCGTTCCTTTCAGGTGATCTGGCGTTACCGTGGAGAGGCTCCGACAGCGCTGGCGCCGAACACGAAGATTTCTGATTGGATCCCTCAGAATGACCTTCTGGGTATGACTCATCCATCCTGTCAAAGCCTAATGTGGCCTCCTATTTTCCAACATCATCAGAATTATTTGTGACGTCCTTTCACAATAAAAGTTCTGTGTATGTTCCCCCTCAGGTCACCCGAAGACACGAGCATTTGTGACTCACGGCG
>VUQI01056408.1:0-17925 GCA_015106735.1 Paratilapia polleni | reverse complement strand
CCTGCTGGAAAAACCAATCCTCAGAGTTGGGGAACATTGTCAGAGCAGAAGGCAGCAAGTTTTCTTCCAGGATAACCTTGTGTGTGGCTTGATTCATGCGTCCTTTGCAAAGACAAATCTGCCCAACTCCAGCCTTAGTGAAGCATCCCCAGATCATCACCGATCCTCCACCAAATTTCACAGTGGGTGCGAGACATTGTGGCTTGTAGGCCTCTCCAGGTCTCCGTCTAACCATTAGACGACCAGCTGTTGGACAAAGGTGGAAATTAGACTCATCAGAGAAGATGACTTTACTCCAGTCCGCTATGGTCCAATCCTTATGGTCTTTTGCAAACTTCAGCCTGGCTCTTAGCATGAATCACAAGGTTATCCTGGAAGAAAACTTGTTGTCAGTAGTTTATAGAACAAAATAAAAATGTTCATTTTACTCAAACATATACCTATGAATAGCAAAATCAGAAAAAGTGATAATTTTGGAGTGGTCTCTTAATTTTTTCCGGAGCTGTATACTTGGTAAGAGAGGGGGCGACATGTAACTACACTATATAGACAAAAGTATTGGGCCACAATAATCTTTGAATCCAGGTATTTTCAGTTCCATTGCCACAGGTGTATAAAAATCAAGCACCTAGCCATGCAGTCTGAATGAGCAAATATTTGTGAACGAATGGGCTATTCTAAAGAGCTCGCAAATTTGAGCGTGGTACTGTAATAGGATGCCACCGTTGCAACAAGTCAGTTCGGGAAATTTTTTCTCTCCTAGATAATCCACGATCAACTGTAAGCGGTAGCATTTAGGAACCACAGCAACTCAACCACAATGTGACAGACCACGTAAAGTTACAGAGCGGGGTTGCCGAGTGCTGAGGTGCATATTATATAAAAGTCACCACTGATCTGCTGTTTCAAACCTCCTCTGGCATTAACACCAGCACAAAAACTGTGCGCCAGGAGCTTCGTGGCATGGGTTTCCATGGCTGAAGCAGCTCCTATAGGTGTAATGAGTAGGTGGCCCAGGGCTTTTGTCCATATAGTGCATGTCAACTGTCCATGATCAAATTATAGGCATTGTGGTTATTTTTAAGAAAAGAAAAAACAATTCTACTGCTTCCAAAGTCATCCTTTATTTGAATTTACTGTTAATCGAATCTGTTAGAGGGTGACACAGTGGTGTGGGGGTTAGCATTGTTGCCTCACAGCAACAAAGTTCTGGGTTCGAATCCACTGTCCAGCTGGGGCCTTTCTCTATTGAGTTTGCATGTTCTCCCCATGTCTGCATGGGTTGTCTCTGGGTACTCTGACTTCCTCCAACAGTCCGAAGACATGCATGGGGTTAGGTTAATTGGTGATTCTAAATTGGCTGTAGCTGTGTAAATGGTTGTCTGTCTCTCTGTGTTAGTGCTGTGACAGACTGGCGACCTGTCCCGCTTCTCGCCCTATGACAGCCAGGATAGACTAGCAGCCCTGCATGGTTGCCGGTGGCATCGTAACATCTCTGAACCGGTACGTGCTGTTGTAGATTAATAAAATAAGAATAATATGTTGCACCGACTAGTAAGGGCAACAACATCTAGTCGACTAGTCGTACACATCCCTAATGGCAAACTGAATAAGACGAACTCAATTTAAGAAAATGAGAAATTTTATTATAAATTGCCATGCAGATAAATAAAGGATATGTTTAATGGTATGCAAACAGTGTCTCGATTAGAGAAGACCTGACAGTTTGACTCCCAGAGCATCACTTGTGAACAACCCCTTGGCGTCACATTTAAATGCACTAGGAAAGCGTCACTAGGAAGCAACTTCTGGGTGCCTAAACATTACCGAACAAAAGCAAAGTTTACAGTAAATTAAAAAGCAAATGAAATCAAAGAGCAAAACACAGAGCTCCCAAAAGTGGCACAAACTGCCATCTCCTTGCTCACAAACTTGTGACTTATACTTTGTTGCACTTCAAAGAATTTCTCATGGCGTCTCTTCCATTATTATCCACTACATGCTTTCAAAAGAGATTGCAAATCTTAAGAGTTCTATTTCCTGGTCAAATAAAGATGAAAAAATGATAACAACCAGGTATTGGAGCATGTTGACTATAAACTGTCTAAAATACAAATCTTTAGTGGCAAAATTTAGGTGACCTTTTGAGGGATCTGCGGGATCACAGTTGTGCAAAACAACAGAGGTAACACTATACGAAGCTACCAGAAAAATGTGCACAAACAGACAAACAGTAACACTAAAATCTGTGGAGGAGACAGTATTATACACACAAATACACACAGCTGGATTACACAATATACACAAGAAGGACAAGCAATAAAAGTAAGCTCCTAAAAAGCCTGCACAAAACCCATACACACAGAGGGACGAGCATGCACCTGGCAGATGCAGAAACATTTATCCTTCCATTTTTATACCTGCTTATCCATTCAGGGTCACAGAAGTAGCACCATAAAATCTGATCACACCCATTAAGTCTCCATTAAAATATGCCCAATAAACAATAATATTGAAAATACATATATATATTTGCTTTTATTTGATTGCATCAAAATGTGATTATTTTATTATGGTCTAATAAAATTAGTCAATTTTCTTTCAGCTAAGCTGAAGTGTTTATAGCCAGTGCCCCCACTGATGCCCTGATGCCATTTTATATCCAACTGACAGCAAAGAAGAGAGTTTTCACAGCACAGCTTGTCACGGGTGGGGTGATGAGGGCCTTAGGTGACCATTCATCTTGGAAACTCTCTTGTTGGGGCAGGTGTCAAGTGGTTCAACAAGTGATGGAAAGTCTCTCTTCTTTGTGACCTCTCTTTTAAACTGCTGTACAAACAATGTCCTCCACGGTGATTGAAAGGTGGTGCTTGCTGTCTGTATTAGGTCTGAATTAGCAGCTGAGGGGAAAATAGTGCAGAAGCAGGCATTTTTTTCTGACCAGTTTCATTACAAGTAGGTAGTTTCTCAGCAATTTCTTTACATACAACAAGAGGAGGGTCACAGGCAAACTATTAAATTTTTTGATCATTTTTTAAAAATGTGAACAACAGTGGTAAAAAAAACAAACAAGCGTGATATATCCCATATTTTGTTTCTTTAGGTGTTTTTCACCATGCAGTGTAGCCCTGAACTTTTCAAGCATTCATTGATGGAGGTGAATGTGAAAACACATGGACATTAAACAGTTTTTAACCTGCCAGCTCCTGAGTACAAAGTCTCTGTAAAGTGCGTTTGTGCCTGAGTGAGAACTGCACAGATAATGGTCTGAGCAGTTCAATGCAACTAAGAGTATGTCATGTGTGCTGACATACACACAGCTCAACCCAGGCAGTACACATGACATACTGTTTGTTGCATTTCTAGGAGTAAGAACAGGTCTCAAGCAGACTAACAGTTGTTGTGTGGTGCATGTGAGAAAGGGCAACCAACCAACAATATGTGGGCCCGAGTCTTCCAATATTTTCTGGAGTTCATGTGTAAATAAGGCTTATGAGTCACATAGTCCAAAAGAATTTGAAATTACATTTTACAGCTTACAGTTATATGAAAAATACCGCTTTAATGGGACTCTATGCAGTCCTGTGAAAAGCTAAATACAGCCTTACTGCTTCCACAGGAATTAAGAGGGTAAATAGCAGCCAAGTTCTGCTAATCAATACACTTGAATAATTGATCACCAGCAAGTGTGAGTACCTTTATAAAAGCAGAAGTTTTGGCAGTTTGCTGCTCTGGAGCATTCAGGTGTGTGTGTTAACACAATGCCACAATCCTTCCAGTAGTGGATGTCTGAGCAAATTCACCCCAAGGTCAAACCGTGCAATGCTCAGAGAAACTGCAAAAAATCCAAGAGCTACAGGCCTCAGTTAGCATGTTAAATGTTAAAGTTCATGACAGTACAATTAGAAAATGACTGAACAAGTATGACTTGTTTGGAAGGGTTGCCAAGGTTGCATCTGAACAAACCACAAGACTTCTAGAACAATGGGCCTCATTTACTAACAGTGCGCACACACAAATCTGTGCCTAAATCGTGCTTAAGAACGTTTTACGCACAAATCTGTGATTTATCGTACCTGAATTTGTTCGTACTTCAGGAACAAATTTAGAAGTCCCTCTGACCATGCATACGAACAATGACGGCCTCGCTGCCTCAGGAAATTTAAACACAAGTCTTTAAAATGACTACTACTACTACTACTACTACTACTACTACTACTACTACTACTAATAATAATAATTACTATTGCCTTTTGGTCATTGTTTACAGTTTTCCAGTTTTCACCATAAGCCACAAAATGCTCAGAATTACAATAAAATTGTTACAAAAAATGCATGTAAAGAAAACAAAATACTAAATGGAAAGGTGTAGGCTTTAACCTTTTTAATTTAAAGATATTCCAGTATCCCTTATCTCATCTTATCATATCTTAAATTATCTTATCTTTCATTAAAAATGATGACTTCTATCATTGCTGGATATTGTCACTTACAGTATAATTTCTTGACACTATCCCACGGATGCTGGAGAATCTGGATTTTTTTTTCACTGCAGTGAGTTTCTCATCTCGGGCTGACAGATCACGTGCTCCTTGTCCACCTGTTTTCTTCTTTTTCTTGTAGCCTGTTGTCTTTTTTATATCAACTTTGGTTCCAAATGTTACGTTACTTGAGCCACAGTGAGTGTCTCAGGGGAAATGATATTCAGCACTCCCGTTATTTCAGCCTGAAGGTCACATTTTATTTATTTATTTATTTTTTTTTAAACAGTCGTCAATCCCATGGAAACACTTTGGAAAGCTGCGGGTCTTCTGGCTTCCTCCTTGGACCTTGGACACTAATATTCAGTTTTCTCCAGTTGGACTTTCTCTTTCCTTTTTGCCTAAGCGGTGCAGGCTTCTCTCTTACAACATCATCACCACTTTCTCCGCTTCACCTGGAGGGACATGTGTTTCCATATATAAAGAAATGGGGGCGGGTCAGTGCAGATAGTATGCAAATTGAATGGAGACTGCACAAGCCTGTAGGATCCGAATTATTCTGATTTACTAACATACGCACAGCGGTAAGAACAAAATAGGCTGGTGCACACGTTTCATAAATCCAACTGTAATTTTGCGTTCAAACTAATTTTTTGCGTAGGGTAAGAATGTTTCCACGCAGATATTAGTAAATGAGGCCCATCGTCCTTTGGACAGACAAGACTAAAATGGAGATGTTTGGCCATAATGCACAGCACCACGTTGAAAACCAAACACAGCACATCAGCACAAACACCTCATACCAACTGTCAAGCATGGTGATGGAGGGGTGATGATTTGGGCTTGTTTTGCAGCCAGAGGACCTGGGCACCTTGCAGTCACAGAGTCAACTGCAAGTCGACTATGAACTCTTCTGTATACCAAAGTATTCTGGAGTCAAATGTGAGGCCATCTGTCCAACAGCTAAAGCTTGGCTGAAATTGAGTCATGCAACTGGACAATGATCTCAAGCACACCAGCAAATCTACAACAGAATGGCTGAAAAAGAAAAGGAAAAAAAAAGAGCAATCTATTGCAAAAGTTTAAACATCACTCATTCAGTGTTCATGAGAATGCAGATAAATTCATACCTAATCTGCGCTTGACATCTGTGTGTCTGTTTTAATAAAATGAAACTCATAGTTTGCTCATTTAACTCCCAAAGTGATTTTATGCCTACTGAGGAAGAGTCTGAAAGACTGAATTGGGCTTAAACAGCATTATACAGTAAAATTTTAAAATATCTGCATGATTGCAATGTTTTTATCACTGTCCTATCCAATAAACACTAGTCACAGTCTTCAACTTTTCCTTTTGAATTTCTTGCCAAGAGAGGACATTTAAGGACCTTTGTCGTACTTTGTACTTCATAATTCAATCCAATGGAATCTAGCAGCCACAAAAAACAATGCACCTCCATAGAACACATGTTATTTAATTTCATTTGAAATGATTTCAGAGGGCTGTTAACAACAGAAATGTAATTATTTTGGATGCTGCAGTTTTCCTGCTTTTGTGTCAGGGAGAAATTTCTTGTCACACTGATGTATTACTATTGCAAAATAGTTGAATTGGTTTACTACTCAATACTGAGTCTTCCTTAAAAATATAAAATCCTGATGGCTGTATCCTCATGAAGCCACCCACAAAATGTCATAATTATGATAAATAAGCTACAGCCACTGAGCTGCTCTCACAAGGAGAAACAAGAAAACACCAACATAGCTGCTGGGTTTGTTGTCTACATTATTCTGTATATATCAGTGTAGTACTGTATGTTCTTTCCACATTTACTAAACAGACATTCTAGAGGGATTATAGACTGGATGTGGATTCACTATGTAAGTTCAAAGGAGTGAATCCAAGTTAAAATGTATGTGTTGTGTGTCTGTGTCTGCATACACTGTATACTCTGTTCAAGAAAATGTTTGGGGCTCAAGGCAAAGAGATGACAGATGCTGAGAGTGCACAAGTGAAATAAGACATGAGTTTGAAAGTCTTTTTTTTTGTCACTGAGTCACTCTCTATATGGGAGACTTAGTCCCTGTGTTGGAGCTGTCTAAAAAAACTCCACATTACCAAATGCACTGGACAGAAGTGTGATAAAAGTGCAAGAAGAAGTGGTGGTGTCCTGTGGATTTTTAGACAGTCCCCCTGTTACACAGTAATGCAGTTTGACTCATGCACCGACTAGTTCAACACATAGCAGGTACAACTTAAGGCTGTGTTCAGACTGACAACAGCGCTGTCCTCATTAATTCCAACAAGGAATGAATCAACATAGGGATGAACTTTTGCTTTTGTCTCAACTTGGTTTGAATTTTTGGGTTCAAATGGTCATATCACAGCAAAAAACAATCACTGCTTCAAACAAGAAACAAAATGTCAGGCCAAATGAACAAAGTGAATGAAATGAATTGACATGACATTTCAGACCGATTATCATGCTGTTATTTGATCTGATTATCAGCAACTTCTACAGTTTTTCTGGCACTCCTAGTAAGGATAAGAGTTACTTCTTTGCAGAGTTGTGAAAGTGTGTCTCATTAGGTTTAGATGATTGGAAAATTGGAATCAGCTATTGATGACTGGAGGAGGTTTAGGGGGGTTGCACATAGACATACGAATATCTACATTTTAGCAATCAATCGGCTGTCGTTACAAACATTTTAAAATATTGCCTAGCCCAATCCACCAACACCAGCATAGCCCCTTACAACTGCCTTTTAAACACAATGCTATTTGTGGAAAAAAGTCTAAAGGAAGATGAACTGAAGTTTAGACAAGCTAAGACATTGGGCACCATCCACTGTTGGTGGAATGGTGTACTTGATGTTTTCCTGCTACTGTATGTCTTGACAGGCTTCACCATGAAAATAGTGCACTACCTGTTCGTGGTATAGCTCTGAACTGGAGCGATTCTGGTTTCACATTCCCACTATCAATCAAATCAATCAAATCTTTCAGACAATTTCCCATCCTCCCCATACTTTGTGACCATAATAGGGTTACATTTTAGCAAAATGCATATTTAATCAAATACTGGGACCAATTACGTAGCTGCAGGCAATGCATTGTGTAAAAGCCCAAAATATCAAGATCCTTGCTATGTATAGGCACTCTTATACATACATCTCCATGGCTCCACTGGCGCTATTTACAAAAATCTGAGACTGCCTCTGCAGTTCTGTCACATCAGCCTTGGTATTGGTACTCTATACTCAGTGTTCATCTACTGTATTTCCTCCACATTCTCTATCACTGGAGAAAACTGATTAAATACCCTTCAATTTAATAGACAATGTGGAGACCTTGGTCTGAGATAAAGAAATATAACTAAACAGATCTTCATGATGGACACAGAAACTCTCTCCTTTTATATACACAAATAGAGCTGACATTTCTTGCTGAGAACTACATTTTAGTTTATCCACCCACAAGACTTCTTTTAAGGCAATCTGGCATGCAGCAAGTGGTATGTGGCATTTTCTTCCTGACTGTCACAGAGAGGGCAGGTTGAAGTGTACAATTAAAGCAGATCTGTTAGAAGAAATGTACAACATTTAGAATGAAAATGAATTTTATTAAAATGTCAGAGAAAGAGAGAGAGAGAGAGAAAGAGAGAGAGAGAGAGAAAGAGAGAGAGAGAGCTCACTGGCTGAGCTGAGAGAGAAGACCATCAATTTTTTGCATCCCGTTAAGCAGGGCTTTAAATCCATCAGCACACTTGAATAAGCCAAGGTGCCTCTGAACACTTAATTTTTCCTTTTAGGCACCAAACCAAATCCAGTTATAAAAATTACACATACAGGTACAGTACATGTGTAGAAATGTACTATACAACGGTCATATATTCAGCTGTTCTCCCTGAAATCCTGCACACTGTGATCTGTAACAGCAGCATCTTGCTAAGTGAGATCTATAAGAGATGCACATTTAGGGTATTTTATCTAGGCATATGAAACACCAGGAGTCAGCATATTAGCATAATGAACTACTTTGCATTTCAAATTCCATTTGAAATCTAAACATTTCATTTAAGCAAGACACCCTAAGGCTATTGATCATAAGAATATAAAGGAACCAATTTGTGCCTTTCACAATATTTCTGTGTCCTGTTTTCAAGGTCTTTTAACACTCTGCGCTATCTTGTAAAATAAAAAAAAGCCTTACAATTTTATCACTATGAGTGCCACAGTGCTTCTCTGATATTTTTTTTTGTTCTTTCAACTCCACACAGAAAGTTAGGCCTGAGCTGAGTAGAGCTTTCAGAGCTTTCCAAGAGCATCCCCATAGCTACCATCCCCAGCTACCACCCCTAATCTTCTCTATCCTCCAAGATATCTGCAGAGACAGCACAGAATGCAAATAAAAAATATATGTATTGACTGTTAAACAGTCAAAGAACATACAATTTACCACCAACATTTAGCTTATTACTTTATAATTAGTTTTGACCAAGAAATAATATTCTCTGTATTGGCATAATGTAATCCTGCAATAGAAAGCTCCAGCTGTGCAGTCCCAACAGGAAGAAAACCTTTCTCTTACAGAAAGTGCATGTGGTGGTTTCAAGCAACAAGCTACAGTCCTTTTAGCAGCTGTAAGAACAGCTGCCAACAAACACCTATGAATTATAGGTACTTCCAAAGAGGAGGTGCTGTTAAATTATAGCGAACACTTCTATGGAGAAATGGCTCTCTCATTAGACAATAATAATGTAAGGGTTAAAACGGCTAAAGGGCTAAAACTAATTCATATTCAATTCACTACATGTGAATCCAGATTAGGCTAACTATTCAAAATATAGGGATCAGTGCATAATGGCATTAGAATCTAAAAAAGGACTCCTTTTACAATTTCCCAAGGTGGCTACTTTTTGACTCTGGATGGCTATTTCATATCCTTGCGGAAAGCCATGCATGGTTCAAAATGCATGCATGGGCATATGCTCCCTTTCCTCCATGAGTGCTCAAAGGAACAAGGTGTAAATTGCCTCTGCATAGTGATGTAATGCAATTGGTCTACAGGAGTGCCTGACTCCTCTTGGGACAGATAAACCAGGACAAGCTCTTTTTGTCCGCCAGCCTGCTTGGTTAAATATTGATGCCTTCAGAGGCATCTCAGACTATAGTCAGGTTACACAGTTGCATCTAGAGGTTTGTAAACAGGCTACCCCTGTTGTGCCAGCTAACGTGTCAGTGGTGTCAGTCAGACTAATCACCAGCTGCAGCCCTCTTGTTCTCCATAATGCCGAGCCAACAGCTGATGGAGCCTGTTGTTTGATTGCCGAGAGTTTAATGCACTTGTCAATCACAAAAACTGTAGGTGTGAAAAAGTGAAAGCGAGGCTGTCTACTTTATTCAATTTCGTCAGCCTTTAACCTATAGTCACAGTAAAAAGAAAATACACTCTCTTTCAATTCTAAGGTTTTATGTATCAGGCATAAAAAAATCCATCTGGTCCTTAGCAGGTCTTATAATGAGATAAATACAACCTCAGATGAACCACAAAACATGACATATTACACAGTGTCATAATTTATTTAGCAAAGATTAAGCTAAAATACAGAAGCAGTGTGTGGAAAAACTAACTACACCCTTACTGCTTCCTTAGGAATTAAGAGGGTAATTAGCAGCCAGGTGCTGCTAATCAAAGGCACTTGATTAACTGATCATCAGCAAGTGAGAGAACTTCGATCAAAGCAGAAGTTTGGGCGGTTTGCTGGTCTGGAGCAATCAGGGGTGTGTTAACACAATGCCAAGGAGGAAAAAACATCAACAATGATCTTAGAAAAGCAATTGCTGCTGCCCATCAATCTGAGAAGGGTTATAAGGCCATTTCCAAACAACCTGAAGTCCATCATTCTACAGTGAGAAAGAATATTCACAAGTGGAAAACATTCAAGACAGTTGCCAATCTTCCCAGTAGTGGATGTCTGAGCAAATTCACCCCAAGGTGATTTTCCCTGTAATGCTCAGAGAAACTGCAAAAAAAACAAGAGCTACATCTTAGACTCTACAGGCCTCAGTTAGCATGTTAAAGTTCATCACAGTACAGTTAGAAAAAGACAAGACAAGTATGACTTGCTTCAAAGGGTTGCCAGGAAAAAGCCTCTTCTCTCTAAAAAGTATATGGCAGCACAGGTTTGCAAAGTTGCATCTGAACAAACCACAAGAAACAATGTCTTTTGGACAGACGAGACCAAACTTCAGATCTCTTGCTATAATGCACAGCACCACGCTTGTCAAATACCAAACACAGCACATCAGCACAAACACCTCATACCAACTGTCAGCACGGTGGTGGAGGGGTGATGTTTTGGGCTTGCTTTGCAGCCACAGGACCTGGGCCCCTTGCAGTCACTGAGTAGACCATGAACTCCTCTGCATACCAAAGTAATCTAGAGTCAATTGTGAAGCCATCTGTACGACAGCTAAAGCTTGGCTGAAACTGGGTCATGCAACAGGATGATGATCCCATGCACAACAGCAAATCTACAACAGAATGGCTGAAAGAAAATCAATGTATTGCAATGGCCCAGTCAAAGTCCAGACCTCAGCCTGAATGAAATGCTGCAGTGGGACATTAAGAGAGCTGTGCATGAACACATCTCTGCAAACTTCAATGAACTGAAGTAACATTTTAAAGAAGAGTGGGCCAAAATTTCTCCACAACGATGTGAGAGACTGATAAAGTCATACAGAAAACAATACTTAAAGCTACTTCAAGTTATTGGTGTTACTGCAAGTTATTTCTGTACACGCCATGATTCAACAGTCTGTTGAATCATGGCGTGTACTTTGTTTTTCCACACACTGCTTTTGCATTTTGGCTTAGTTTTTGGTAAATTAGTAATGACACATTGTAATATGTCAGGTGTTGCTGTTCATCTGAGGTTGTATTTACATAATTTTAAGATCTGGTAAAGACCAGATGATTTCTTTTATCATGTCCTGATAAGTAAAATCTTACAATTAGCAGGGGGTATACGTTCTTTTTACCATGAATGTATGCCTGTGAAAATATTTTAAAAATTTTTTTTAGCCCTGCACAATTTCCTGAATCCCAAACTGAGGTCAGAATCCATCGTTCACTGTGATTCAGAGCATAGCTTAAGGAAACCAGTTGCTCCAAAAACAATACCCATCTGATAAAGTATCCAAGGAATTGTCTTCATTCAGACAGGATGTCCTTGCTCAGAGCACCAGAAATGAAGTGATTGGCATTTTTAAATCTTAGTTCCTCAGTTTGACATTTCCCTTTAGGACATTTTGGTCTGGAGGGATTTTTCCTAAAATGGCCATTTTCTTAAGTTTCAATTGACAAAACATCTTTTCAAGTCCATCATTCCAGCCGAGGCAAGCTGAAAAGAAACAGATTTTATGACTGTGTGGTGAACGTCTTCAACTTTCCACTCAATAGCACTCAAGAAGTAGCAGTGAGTGGTCGATGATTTCCTGTGGGCTTGCTGTAAAAAAAACAAAAAACAAATCCTCCCGCCCAAAAAACCCCAAAAAACAACAAAGTCTGCTCTTTTGTTCTGAAAATCACAAGGGGAGTGAATGAAGCTTATTCACTTTGAACGATGAGGTCATTAGCAGAGATAATAGGACTTTGCTGTAACGATCTTAAAACTCGGATAACACATCACATTTTAAAAAGCTGATCTGCACAACCATAAGTCACAAGTCTCATTTTCTCGGTCAGATATCTGCCAAAACTCCCCCACTGTCATTTTCATACAGGGTCTAAATTTAACACTACCCCCTCAACGCCCATCTGAATCCCACAATCTATGACAGGGTGAGTAATCGCTACCCTCTGACGAAACATCTGACACTCAAATTATTTCTACGTTGAGATAATGGCAAGGTAGGTCATGCAAACTGGAAGCTGTAATGTGTCAGTGGAAACTGGGTTCTACTCTTTCATACCCTTACAGGTGTGTGTGTGTGTGTGTGTGTGTGTGTGTGTGTGTGTGTGTGTGTGTGTG
This sequence comes from Paratilapia polleni, assembly GCA_015106735.1. Classification (NCBI taxonomy): domain Eukaryota; kingdom Metazoa; phylum Chordata; class Actinopteri; order Cichliformes; family Cichlidae; genus Paratilapia; species Paratilapia polleni. Next base: position 5,409 of record VUQI01056408.1, on the reverse strand, counting down.
TGTGTGGTAGGTGGGGGTTAAAAGGGGTCTGAAAGGGTCTGATTTAAGGGCAGATACGGGAGCGAGAAATCAGAAGAGACAAAGAAAGTGGCAAAGGATTTAAAATGTCACAGAGAGAGAAGAAAAGTGAGAGTGAAAACAGACAGACGACAGAGAAAGATGTAAAAGGCAACAAAGTTTTTACTGCTGTGTTTCACCTTTAGTGTAAAGTCTATTAAGTATCCAAAGTAACCTGGAGTATTATTCCACTGTTATATTGTTGAATAACAAACAGGGTGGAGGCAAGAGTGTTTTCTTTTAATTAAAATACACACTGCTTTTTATTGTCTTATGGTACCTTTCTAAACATCTGCTGAAATAGACTCCATATCCACTCCCAGTCTCTACATTTAACATTTACAATATATCTGCTGTCTAAAAAGTCTGTGTCTCAACTGAGGACTTCAGTCATTTCTTCCTTCTTGCCTCTACTGACCTGAGTAAATCTCATAACTGTGGGTAACTGTGTCAATTTAAATGCAAAAACATGCATTTTATGCTTTACATTTGTCTATTTAAAGACTTTTAAGAATACTGGGGATTGCATTCTCAAGACTGCTCCTTCACAATCATCACAATAGATTTCAGTCAGTGTAAACTTGTTAAGCAATTGTTTGTTGGCTTAACTTTGAGGTTTCTTTAACAATTAAAACTAAGACTTTCAGGAGCAGTGCTCATTTGGATGGAAGCACAATAACAGAAACAAGATAGAAGTCATATTTCTGTAATATTTTCTATTATTTCAATCAATTGTATTAATACCTGCTACATAAGTCTGTGTGTAACACACATAAGAGACAATGATGTGAAAATGCAATGAAACTAATATGTGCTGTCCTGTGGGGCTCCAGTTGTGTTATTACAGTCTCCTCTGGTGCCGGCATGTGTTTTCTCCGACCCTGTGTTACAACCACACACACTCACAGTGTGTGTACATAAACTGATGCTCACACTCTCCCTGACCCCTCCCTGATCTACCAGCTGCCCTCTGACCCGCTGTGCTATAGCATTGACCAAACATACCCCAACCCCACTGAGACCACAATACAGCACTGTGGCGCCACACAATTCTACACCATGTAGGGGAAAGACGGAGAAGCTGGGAGAGGAGGAGAGTAAGAAAAAGAACTGGGAGAAATATTGCGTGTAAACTTTAAAATATGTAAGGTCACATTCAAAAAGGGAATGAAAAAAAAAAACATTTTAAAAGCTTGTGACAAGAGATGCAAAAGGAGACGCAGATGTGTTTCAAGTGCTGGTGTAAAGAGAAATGAGGAAACTGATTAATATTCACATGCAAAAGCAAATTCATTGTCCCGCTGCTTCCTTAATACATTTCTTTATGTTAGATTGGATGCATACAATTGTGCTTAAGACATCTACAATATTTCCATTTGATTACAAATTTAGTCATAAAGCCACTTCAAGAGAGAAAAAAGAAAATCGTTGTAAGGGGTTAAAGTCAGTGAAATTTCTCTGTTTGTCAGTATCTTTTTTTTTCCACAGTGCCCTTTTTCTATCTTATCTTCTCCTGTTGCTTTTCTCTCTGCTGCACCCCCTCCGCAAACAGACATCACATCTCAACAATACCGTGACACACCGTCAACCCCTGCAGAGAACGCCCAGACAGCCCCATTAATACCCCACCATTAGCAAAGTCAAAGCAAACACTGGCTTTATCTAAATGTTGGCTAATAGCCCTTAACATTAGCAGACCCTGTAAAACTGTGAACTGCAGAACAGCAGTTGAATACGGGGGTGGGGGGAGGTGGGGGGTGCAGAGGGAGAGTCTGCTCCTCAGGGTCCCCAGCCTGCTAGCCTGCAAACAGGTTCCCACCAGTGCTAGTTAATTTATATGAAATGTTATATTGTACAATAATTTCTAGGTTTTGAAAATCTCACTGTAGATTAACAAGCAATAGGGCAATGCATGAGTATTTCAGGTCTTTTTTAAGCAGCAAGTACAGCTACAGCTGCACTTGTCCAAACAGTCAACAACATTTGGCCCTGACATTAGGATTTAACAAGAGAAACTGAAAGAGTCATTTGGACCCTTTGAAGCTTCCCTTTGTCTGTTAATCACCTCATAATCAACAGGCACACACACATACACACAAGGTGTGTTTCTTCTCTCATTTAGAGGACAAAAGCCTCATTTAAATCATAAATTAAGATGCATAAGAGTTTATATTATCAGCTAAAGGGCTTCTAAGTTTTTCATATCTGTTTTTAGCTTTCTGCACAGAAAAAAGTAGGTTACAGGTATAAAATACTGGTCCCATGCTAGAGAAGAAACATTTTTCTAAACCCTCATGTGTGGATTCTGATGAATGTTTTGCCCATTTTGGGTAATCTGGATTTAGCACCTCCAATGCAAACAGTGAGACTGGCAGGTAAATACCCCCAGGCCATATAATGGTTATCAGCATGTCAAATGGCATTTACGATTGTTAGCTGTGACTTAGAACACGTTGCAGCTTAAACAACCTTAGTGAGGTGAACGAGATTTACTGTTGAGAGTCTATGAGTGTGTCTGTTTGCAATGAAGTTAAGTTGTCTGAAGCATCTGTCTATGGTATGCAGATGTTCACTTAAAGAGGAATCATTATGCTCTCTCCCATGTCCCTCTTCTAAACTTCAAACAAAGAGTCAGGCAGATGCTAAGCGCTAAAACTACAACAATGTTTTTTGTTTTTTTTAAATTTCTTAGTGTAGTCATTTCTTTGGAACAAAGAGTTAAAAACTGTGGTAAGCTTAAACATAAATTAAGATTTAGTCTTACCTTTTTCTGGTTTTCCTGGTATACTAGACTGGTGGTTGGATGAAACAGACATTTTAAGACATCATCTTGGACCCTGGGAACTTATGACAGGAATTTTTCACAATTTGCTGACACTTTTTAAACTGATCAAATAACAAATTAACTGGTAGAAACAAGATTAGAATAATAGTAATAATAATAATGATAGATTAGTAGTAGTCTGTCTTTATGTAGTCTTTATGTCTGTCAGGTCATCCTGCCATCCAGCCATCTTTTACTCTTTCAATAAATTTAAATCCCTGCTATTTATGTATTCCATATACCTGATTACTGTGTCTCCTTCTCCAGTCCTCTTTACCTAACCACAATTCTCTCCTACATATCACTGTTAGTGTTAGCATGCTAATTACATTCCTCAGTAGTGAGTGTGTGGGACAGAGGGTTGTTAAGTGATTGTGGCTGTGTGCGTGCATCTCTGTGTGTGTGTGTGCTTATGTGTGTTAAGTTATATTTATGGGTAGAATCTTCTACTTGTATACGTTTCCAGCATCTGTGTATGTCGCTGTTTACACTCTGCACTTTCTGTCTGTCATTTCCTGCAGTGACGATGAGACGTGTTCTCTCTCTCTCTCTCTCTCTCTCTCTCTCTCTCTCTCTCTCTCTCTCTCTCTCTCTCTCTCAGTGTGTGTTTGCAGTGTTGCTTTGCTGGCAGCTTTCATGGAATGAAGATGCATTTTTAATGTGGTTGTGGGCTTTTTACACTTATTATACCAACAAATGAACCCTCACATTGCCATCTCTGTTTCTCTCCCTTCGTCCAGATAATGGGTGGTCTATATGGCACAATCACATGGAAAACATGAAACTGTTTAGACAGCACAGTACATCAGGAAAGCATGTACAGAAACCCACAAATTATCTAATTTCTGGGTACATCCTTTCTTTTCTGAATTTGCTTCCAGAAAGATGTAAGAATGTGACGTGCCATTTCAACACAAATCATCACAGATATAAGCAGATACCAAGAAAAAAAGAAATCTGCTGGATTAGCTTCAATAATCGCATTAATAACATCCTACCAGTCCTGCTCCAGTTGTTTGACCATCAACCGCACAACAGCTGTCTTATATAAATACCATCTGACAGGCTGATAACCATCTGATATACACATGGCACTTTTCATCACATAATTAATGTATCTACATGTGTGTAGACGCATGCACATATAAACTAATAAAAAACCACTGGATCTGCTTAGTGTCTAACACATTTGGTATACTGTTCCTCACCTGTGTCCTGAGAAAGCACCAGAGCTAACAGTTTAAGAAAGTTTTTCCATTCAATAGAAAGTCAAAATGCAACATCTGCTCTACAGAATAGGTTTTATTTGTATAATTGTTTAATGCTGAGGGAAACTGGACTAGAAGGAGGCCATTAGTCTTTAACTCTTAGGAAACTCCTGGAGAATGTATTTGTAGCTGCAGTGGAAATAGTTTGAAGTTGCATTACATCTGCATTTGGCCATGAGGACAAATGCTTCAGCACACAAAACTGACATAGAAACTTTTTTACTTTTACAGAAATAGTTTAACATTTTGTGAAATATGAGAAAATCAATACCACTCTCATGTCTGTACTGTAAATACTAAGCTAAAGAAGGCAGGTTAACACAAAAAGACCACAAACAGAGGTAAAAAGCCAGCCTGATTCTGTCAAAAGGTAACAAAATCTACCAAAGAGCAGTTCTAAAGTTCACAAATTAACACAATACCTCAGTTTTTTCATCTGTGCCAAAGCCCAAGCCTATAAACAAAATGTTGCAGTTTTATTTAAAGGGTTATGTGCAGAACAGTAAAGTCAACTGTTAAAACACAAAATCTATTCCAGAAAATGTCATACATTTAATTTAATAGAATACTCTTGAATCTCACTCTTTAATCTAACTGTCCAGAGCTGTGGTATAATCCACAAGTGCGTGCCTTAAAGCAGATAACTCGTAAGCTGGAGAAGAAATTGCGTTGCACTGATTTAGAAGGCGCTCATCTGGCCTGGAAAAATAGTTTGTTGCTGTATAAGAAAGCCCTTCGTAAAGCTAGGACATCTTACTATTCCTCACTGATCGAAGGAAGCAAGAACAACCCCAGGTTTCTTTTCAGCACTGTAGACAGGCTGACAAAGAGTCAGAGCTCTGTTGAGCCAAACATTCCTTTAACTCTGACTAGTAATGACTTCATGAATTTCTTCACAAAAAAAATTTTAACTATTAGAGAAAAAATTATTCAGACGTATTGTTATCTACGGCAACTTTCAAAAATACCGATTCTTATTTAGACTCTCCGATTGATCTTTCTGAGTTAATTTCAATAATTATTTCCTCTAAACCATCAACTTGTCTATTGGACCCCATCCCTACAAGACTGCTCAAAGAAGTCCTACCATTAATTAATGCTTCAATCTTAAATATACTCAATCTATCTTTATTAACGGGCTACGTACCACAGGCCTTTAAGACAGCAGTAATTAAACCATTACTTAAAAAGCCTTCACTTGACCCAGCTGTCTTAGCTAACTATAGGCCGATCTCTAACCTTCCTTTTATTTCTAAAATT